>JAPDEJ010000054.1:0-259866 GCA_027569045.1 Aspergillus biplanus
TAGTAGTAGTAGTAGTAGTAGTAGTAGTAGTAGTAGTAGTAGTAGTAGTAGTAGTAGTAGTAGTAGTAGTAGTAGTAGTAGTAGTAGTAGTAGTAGTAGTAGTAGTAGTAGTAGTAGTAGTAGTAGTGGTACTAGTAGTAGGTGGCGACCCCATACTACCACCTCAAACGCCAGCCCCGAAAATCAAACCAGAGATCACATACAAAAGCACAAGGAAATGCAAAGAATGACTACATAAGAGAAATAACGGCAAAGGATCGGCCGTATGGGCGGCGGTGCCTTGCCTGCTCCTCATCTCTGCGTCCTTCGGGGCCTCATCCCTCACTGGCTGTTCTGCATATTGATCCGTCTTCTATACCAGTGCTCATCCATCGCTGTCACGGGGGCTCTGTTACATTAGCTGAGATCCTGCTTGGTATCATTGCCATCTCCAGTCGCCGGGGTAACTATATAACCGCCCTTGTCTCCTTCACTACCTTTTTCTTCACTGCCGGTGCCTCTGCGACCTCTACCGTCCTGCCTGTTGCCCTGCCTCATATGCTCAATGAGAACCTGGGTCCCAATCTTCCCAGCCGTCCTCATGTAGCGTATGACCGTTATCTGTCCAGGAAGATACTGGATACCTCCAACGTTAGTAAAAACTATCCAAGCCGCTCGAACCTGTTCTTCGTTTGTCTCAGCTGCTGCTGCGAAGACAATCTCCCGTAGCTCATCCATTGCCAAGCCCCTCGCATCGATCGCATCAAGCAGACAACGAACCCTTACCATTGTGTTGAGGGGATGCTCGACTGCGCGCCCCAAAGGCGTTGTGCCCTGCTCATCGCGGCACAGAGGGTCAGCACCCCGGGCCAGCAACAAATTGATGACATCCAGTAGACCACATCTCGCTGAAAACAAGAGCAATTGATCGGCATATTGTGAATAAATACCGAATATTGAGAGGCCGGGTGGCTGCATCGGAGTGACGCGCTCGACACGTTATTGAGAACTGCTGGAATAAAAGTCTGCACGTACCTGAAGGCAAAGACTCGAAGGAAGGACGGCGCTATCCTGCCATACCACTTTGACGACAAACTGCGCCGAATATCTTTCGATCCTATCCATATCTCTCGATTCGGCAATGGCATCGATGTAGGTAGCTGTTGAAGCGCACCACATCGAAGGCTATCTTGCCAATCCGCATGTTTCACATTGGCACACCCAAAGAATGATCTCTAGGCTGGAACTGGATACCTGTGCCGTTGATAGCAACGGTCCAAAGCCACTTCCACTTCCTCTTCCTCGTCCTCTCTCGCTCTGGCTGCTGCCCTGGCCACAGTCTGCCGCAGCTCCTCCTCCGGCGCGCCCCGTGCGTCAATAGCCTCGAATAGATACCGGATCTTCATCTCCGCAGGCAGAACAGGGTCTCTTACTGCCAATTCCAGCGGTGACAAACCCTCCCCATAGCCGCGCACCGGTTCCGCACCGCGGGCTAACAACGACTTGACAACCTCCGGGGGCCCGTATTCCGCCGCGAATGCCAGCAATTTATCCAGCTCCCTCTGCGGCAAGTTACAATAGTCTAGAATGATATCCAAGCTTTTGACAAGCCGCTCAGGGTCCTCAAGGTGTGTGTCTGACTTGCGGATCGCGCCTTGCACCAAATTCTCCTGGCCGGAAGAAGCACGCGTATAAGGATCAATGCCGTGCTTGAGGTAGTGCTGCACGAGCTCTGTATGACCGTCTCGCACCTTCTGCACAAATAGCCCGCCGTCCACCGAATCTGCTACAGGGTGCACGCCTTGCCTCTCGAGAAACTCCAACAGGTCCTTCCCTACGATACTGGTGCCAGATGTGATATATACCCCGAACCCACGGTCCGATCGATTCGGTATCACTACATCTCCGCCCCGATCCAGAACCATCTGGATCAGGCCAGTGTTTCCCTCCGTGATGGCTGCTTGAATAGCCTCAGATACCGTTTGGGCTCCCACCGGAGCGCCAGCATCAACGAGCATGTGAAAGACTGCTGGATGATGCAGAAAGTCCCCGTATATCCCCTGATCTTCGTTATCAGTTAGCATGGGCGACTCCCCCGAGTCCAGAAGCAGTCGGACGACCCGGTCATAGCCCCGATTAGCAGCCTCGTGCAGGGCCTCGTTACCCATACTGTCACGGCTGAGATCGGCCCCGTGATGGAGCAGTAATTCTGCAATTTCCGGCTGGTCATACTCGGCGCAGACGACGAATGCACCGTGGACACGTCGGTGGTTCGCGGCGTATACCCCGCCGTTAGGATCTAGTCCATTCACTAGGGCTTGCTCGACTATTGAACGAAGACCGCAGCTGGCCGCTGCGACGAAAATGGCCACCTGATGCTTGCCCCCGGGCCCCTTACTCTCGTCATCCGTATGTTCCAGCAGGAGCTCTAGGAGCTTTCTGTTCCCGAAAACCGCCACGAAGACATAGTCGAGGTCCGGGAGGAGGTCTAGCCGCGCGCCTGCGTCAAAAAGCACTCTCACGATCTCGATCTCGCCCGCCTTGATCGCACTCAGAAGCGGCATGCTCGGGCCATCGCTATCCATCCGGAGCGCATTCGGATCAGCCCCGACACTCAGCAGGAACCGGACAATTTCCATCGAGCCCTCCTCCACCGCTGCCGTGAGCGGGGTTTGAGTATCGTTGCCTGCGCCGCCACCCCCGCCACCCCCGTCAACCTCACACCCACACTCCACCAGAAACCGCACCATCCCCGGCTGTCCATGATACGCCGCTTCATATAGCGGGGGCTTCCTACCATATTCCTTCCCAGTCGGATCTTCCCCCCGCTCAACCAAAAACCGTAACATCTCCTCATTCCCCCCACCTATCGCAGCCCCAAGCAGCGGAAAATTATCCCACGGCCCATCAGGCCAATAGGTCGGCTTTTGTCTCCTCGGCGCACTATCCCTTGCATCGAGGAGCATTCGTACGATGGGGACTGAGCTAGAGCGCACGGCGAAGCTCCGTAGGTCGGCGCATCTCACTGGGGCGACTTGCTGTGGAATTCCCCGTTTCAGGAGGGCGGAAACAATCGCCTCGGAACGGGTTTTTATTCCCCACCAGAGAGTGTTGGAGTTGGCGATGCCCGGGGGTACGATTTGTGCGCTCCAGAGGGATTCGTTTAGTAAGTGATGGAGGCGGCGGTTGGTTTGGATGAGGGCGTTTTGGTCGGCGAAATGGTGGAGGTGGGTGGATATTTCTAGGAGGACTTCGTTTGGGAGGGAGAGGAGGGGGAATCTGTCTTGTTCAGACATGGCTATTCTATGGTTTCGGCTTGGATGCGAGGATGAGGGAGAAGGCGAGGGGCGAACGTTGTGGCGGGAGTGAGTGGGGAAGCTGGATTCATATCCACGCGCTAGCTATACGAGCTTTCTGAGGGACGTGTTGGTCCCTCTAGAGAGAGGTGCCTGAACTCATTCGGCACCGTATTGATATCTCACTCTTATTAGGAATTGCGCTCAATGTTTTTAGGCACTATGCACATTTCGTAGTTTGGTAATAACAGTGATGGATTTCTCAGGGGGCACTATGGCTAACATATCCATTTACCAAACATTCTGCACGCGTCGGAAAGCTCCAAACTGTTAAATGAGTATATGTTATCCTTCTACTTTATAAGAGCAGGTATATAGTTATAACTATATTCGTTATAAATAAAGAAGAACTCGTTTGATCACTGAAATCAAGAGATTTAGTAGTAAAGTCCTTCTGATTGACAGTGGTGCTGCCAGGGCTGAGGAGGTCTATAGATATTGAAACTAGGCCTTAAAAGCATACTATAGAAGAAGAGTCTGGATACTGATATGTTCTGTAAGTAAAATGCGCAGCATAATTCAAATATACCAAATAGTTTGTTAACTATCTTCGCGGCCAGATAGGTTTCTATCTATATATATTCTTTTACTTGGATATTTATGGCTATTGTCGGTTCCTTAATCCGTGCTTTACGTTAGCATGCATGACCCAGCTTGCTTGGGTAGTCCTCTTTAATTCTCATGGGAATATAGAAGGGAATTAATTTAGTAGTTTAATTTAAAGCAATTTTTTAATAAGGTATAAACCTTGAGGTTTTATAGGCCCAGAGCTATTCCTTGATTTTAGTTTTGTCAACCGTACAAGACACCTCATACGGCTGCGCTACGCTCGATTTACAAATAGAATCTAGTCTCCGAATACCGGCAAAATTGATGTTTAGAACCATAGATTTAACAGGGGTTACGACCTCTTTTCATTGCTATTTTAGCTACATATTACTAGCATAGACGTGGTAATCTAGGACAAAAACTGTCAATCAATAAAGGTCTGATCCTTTCAATCTTGGACTATCTGAGCGTTTAAATCCACAAATAAACAATAAAAGGACTAACTAGAAGTGGTAAATGAGCGCAGAAATAGACTTTTGTGTGTGCTATTTGGACATAACCCTGCTTGAATCCGTGGTCCAAAAGCTTCACGCCGAAACAATAAACCGAACCCAAAACCGCGGCGACATTGTGGATGTCCCTTGACAAATGAGACCTCATTAGGTAGCCCAGCACACAATAAAGGAAGAATACAAGTTCATAAGAGAACCACCCTGGAAGGAAACCCGGGTGTGTTTAGCATCCAAACTTGTATAAAGGTTCTGATCGGCAGAAATAATGCAGGCGGTATTTGGTTGAAATGCGATAAGCTGTGCGCTTGTTGCTTGCACAATACCACGATTCGCAACGGCCGTCCTGCTCCAGAGGGTCTCGATTGATCGTGGCGCACCATCGGCGAGGATAATGATGTTGGAATTAGCACCGGATATCTCATTGGCGAGTTGAACGGTGACGCTGGTCGGGTGGATTGGAGTTATAGCGGAGCTAACAGGGGTAAACCTGGCAAGGAATAAAAAGGCAAGGGCAAAAGTATAGGAGTTAAGCTGCATTTTGACTTGGTAATCTTCGGGCTGGTTTAGGTGCTCTTGCTTGGTGATACAAGAATTTTTTAGTTCTAAGATCTTGAAAGAGAATTGCATATCTTTTTATCTCTTTCTTCACGCAGATTGCTGCTCTTATAGGAGGCATATTGATAACTGCATGCAGTAAGTCTTGAACACTTTTAATTAGCTATCTTCATGCCACATTGGCTGGTGACATTGATTAAGACTTGTTGAGGTTGATTTGGAGTTGTTGAGGCTTGGACTTCGAGGAAACTCCGTGACCGCCGGATTTGGACACAGAATAACAGGTTTCACATTACATTTGTTTCAAATAACCACATTACCTCATGTGCTGATGAGAGATAGACCAACTCTTTTACACTACATGAATTTGATAGGGCTATGCGCCGAACAATATAGCCATTATGAGCGTGTTTGGAAGGAATGATCCCCCACTGTCGCCACCAGAGCAAAGGACTTTCGTGTTGGGGTTGTCATGCGGAAGGGCTTTCTATACTAGTCCCAAAGCGGAAATGGCAGCTGACGGGTTGCTTGGGAATGTGGGTTAACAGACCAGTTATACATTGGTCACGTGTGTATCATCATCTATGCAATATTAACGTAATCCACGGCCAAGCGGCGAATATGACCGAACAGCGAATTTTTACCCCAATCACTAAAACACCCCAATCCTATATCTTTAACGTGTTATTTATTTATTAATTTTATATAAAATGCCTTTATCTTAAGAATCCTGTATGCAGATGGCCATTGCTGCATGGAAGAAGCAAAAAATTAAATCAAAATTAAAGGCTGCTGAGATATTTAGTATCCCTAAATCTTTTCTTTACTAACATCTTACTAGGGTTAAACCATGTCTAGAAACATGAGTAAATGGCCATAGATTAATAGCTTATGAAGAGGAAACTCTTGTTAAAAGACTACTAGATGCAGATAAGCAAGGCTTTTTAATTTAATTAGAATTCTTATATATAATAGCATAGAATCTACTTTAAACCTGTACTTAGAATTCTACTAGAACTCTAGGTGTTAACTGGGCCTATACTTTACTAAATACTGTCCTGAGCTTTATATAAGATATAATTAAAGAATTATATACCAGTGGGCTAAGCAGGAGGATCTAAAGATTATTTAGCAGTAGTTTTAGACTATATATAAAGCTATTCAGGAGCATGGTATATATAAAGATAATATCTAGAATTTTAATAAGACTAGCTTTGCCATGGGACTCTACACTATATTTAAGATTATTACTACTCTTAAGCACAGTGAGAGACCTTATATAGTTATTTAAAAAAACTGTAAATAGATTATTATTATAAATATAAATCTTCTTTTTAACAAGAAATTAGGGTTTTACATGCTGAAAATAAGCAAAAGATAAAAAAAAAGCAAGAAAACATGGTATACTAGGAAGTAATATTACTTTATCTATACAGGAAGGCCTTAATTATATTCAGTGCTTTGATACACAGGTTGAAGCAGAGGTGGAGAAGCCTATACCTACACCTTGAAAACGCGCTCCACAGCGCTGTAGTCGCTGCGGGACTATTAGACATATAATGTGAAATTACCCTAGTAAATAAGCATATAATTACCTATTAGATAGTCTAATTTAGTGCATGTGGTGGTTGAAAACCCTCACAATCTGGTGGTTGGGGTAAAAATTCGCTGTTCGGTTGTATTCGCCGCTCGGCCGTGGATTACGTTACCAAACAGACACTGAAACTCTGGGTTATTGAGATAAGGTGGTTACGTGTTCTGGATTAGTGGAATCAAAATCTATATCTTCACTTCATAGAGAATTCCAAAAACATGAATTATACTTATTACCCCTAACTTGATTCGTCTCACTAGATTATGACGCGCATACTGGAGTCGAGATTCCTCAATGGCGCTCGCTGTAGTCTCAATCAATGCCAACCAAGGTGCCAACTCCACCCACGGTGAAAACCTCAATGACCAATGCAACATGAAGTGAAAAGATATATTGGCAAGCAGCTACCTACCAAGCTACTGTTGAGAGTTTTGGCGCTCGGTTTGGCCCCCACCCGGCCCTGTTACCCTACCATGTTCCGGATTTCTACTATGATTCTCCGTTTTGGGATGACTCGCGTTCCTTGCTCTGCTTGGTTGACTCAACAGATTTATAGGGTTCTAACGTTGAACGCCAAGGCAAACAATAGCCTTTTCTAAACTGTGCCTCATCCTCTGGGGCAGAAACGATAATTTGAAATATAAGGTATGTTAGAAGGACAGTAACTAGCATGGTTATGACCAGGATGAGTTAGTGGCAATTGCCTCTGTGCTTGAGGGTGACTGTTTATATCTATTTTAGAGAAACTAAATTTAATTTTTAATTAATAATATATTTTAGATCTTTCTTGTGCTTAAGCTGCTGGCTATTAATTTTAGTATTTTTTTTTTAAATTAAAAACCTAACTTTTAATACTTTTTAGGGAACTATTTTCTTACAGAGCTTGATTTATATAGAATTTAATTTTTCTTGTAAAAGAAGAGCTTTTATAACTATCTTTAGCACTAATAATTTTAGCTATATATAATAATTTAAAACACTCTTTAGTCTGTCTAATAATATTCTTAAAGATTCTCTCGACCGCAGTCTTAGCTAACCAGAAATTAAAATAGCCAGAAAAAGTATCCCCGGCCCTGTGATTATGGGTATAGACCAATGCATGCAGAAATGAGGTATCACTCGAAGCACCAGATGCCATGATTCCAGATAACTCTCACTATCTAATGTTAATGTTGTCTAAAGATGGGCTATTATGAATTTACAGGGAAAACAAAAAGCAGTATTTGTATGTTTGTTTAAGGCTCATGTTACAATGTCAGGGATATTCCAAAGTTACATGCTCAAAGGGTCGTTCATATGCCTCTGAAATGCTGTCAATTTCTTTTTCATTTCTTCAAAAGGAAGACCTAAATAATTTATAGTGCTAAGATCTTGAAAGGTCACAACCCCCTCTAAATGCCAGACAATCCTCGTTTTTGAAAGCCCTGCAAGCGTTACTGTAACAGGAAGCTAGACAGTATTATTACAAAAGAGAGGAAATAGAGCTTAGGGAATGGTTGTATATTTCAATTACAGTGACCCGGCCGTTTATATGTTAATTAATGCAACAAAGTGAGCAAAGTATTTCTCATCTGCAACTTACCTAGCTAGAAAGTCAAACCCTCCCTTTCAGGAAACAGCCTCGACATTTGGGTGATTTTAAGTAAGCGTTGGGCTTTTGGTATTTTCTTCAAACAATCAACTAGCCATGCAGCCTTTCTAATAGGTCTTCCCAACCTGAGGAGTTGATACATCTCTCTCTGGAGAATGCGCTACCTATAGGAGATAAAAGTCTTCCTCGCCGCTGGTGTAAGCGTGTAACGTTGAATTTACGCTTAAAGTGATTATTGGGTTGTATTTCCCCACCTAATGCGTTTGTGGAGCACAACCTACAACCGCCTGGGCGAGCTAATAGGTGGCTAATGGATCGTGGCTTCCCTAGCAGTCAGTCAAGGGTTGGCCCCGTCCTCCATCACTTCTGACAGGATGGCTTAATTATTACTAAGGTTCTTAGGCCCGCATGCATCATCAATATGCAATGTTATTGATTGGCTCCCACGGCCTAGACCACGCTGGAGTAGCAACTCGCATTATTAGAGTTAGATAGTGCCAAACGCTTTTGCAAAGGGGTGTGCATGCGGGGCACATCGCAAGGGCATGTGTCCGGTTGGTGAATGGCTACGGGGGGAATCGCGTAGACTACCTCGTGTGGTTATCTGGACGGGGGTGGGAGGCTTGGGAATTTGGGATGGGTGGTGTAGGCTTGAGGAATATTTATAGCTGGTTACGGGGACTATACTCTAGCGGTCTTTTAATTAATACTAATATATTATATATTTCTTCTGAGGCAGACAGGATTCCGGGTATTAAGTAAATTATTATAAAACAGCTGGTTTATTAGTGTAATCATCCTTATATATATAGAATACATACTTAACCTGGGTAGTGGTGCATAGATTATAAAATATAGATTTAGTATACTGTACCATATTATGTTAGCTTATACTTTTATATTTATATAAGAAATTATCTTCTAACATATCTTATGGCATCTCTCACAGGTAATTATAACTTAGGTACAGGCTTTGTCGCCCAGATGTTTAACTATGATTAGGACACCTGATAATTGAGGGGCCAATGGTCTGTAGTCCATGCTGGGGTGTAGATGAAATGTGAATTTTGTTCTTTGAACTACAAGGGATATACTGGTAAAGATGGTGCTGAAGTGACCTTTTATTGTTACTGGAAATTTCAAACTTCAATTTGTATATAAACCTAATTCAGTATTCAAAGATATTGCTTGTACATAAGAATTTACTATTATAACATATGATTAGTTCCAGATAAGTGCACAAATAAGGTCAAATAAATCCATTAACTTTTATATCAGATCCAGGTCAAAGTATAACCATATTCAACCCATCTGAGCTACTCTCAAGAGGCACTATCAATGTCCTTTAATGGCAGTCGCAATGAAAGTCGCTGTTGTAGATGGGATGTTTGTGGCTGTTGTAGATGGGCTCGATGTCGCTGTTGTAGATGAGCTCGTTGTGGCTGTTGTGGATGGGTGTGTTGTCGGGGTAAGGGTGCTTGTAGTGCTCGTGTGGTGCTCGAAGACGGCAACGGAAGCCGCCGCGGCGACTGCGTTTCCGCCCTTACCAGCAGCGGCAGCGGCAGCAGCGGCAGCGGAGGCGGAATTCCCTCCTTGACTACCAGCAGCAGCGGCAGCAGCAGCAGCAGCAGTGGCAACATCCTGTCCACTGCCACCTGCGGCAGCAACGGAAACAGCAACAGCTGTAACCACAACTTCCCCGGCACTCCCACCGGCGGCGGCGGCGGCGGCAGCAGCGGCGACAGCACCACATCCACCACACCCAGCAGCAGCGGCGGCGGCGGCAGCGGCGGCGACAGCTTCCCCTCCGCTACCGTCAGTAGCGGCGACAGCAGCGGCAGCGGCGGCGACAGCGACGTTCGCTCCACCACCACCGCCAGTAGCGACAGCGGCAGCGGCAGCGGCAGCGGCATTCGCTCCTTTACCACCGTTACTGGCAGCGGCAGCAGCAGCAGCAGCAGCGGCTGCCTGTCCACCACTACCAGAGGCGGCGGCTGCGGCAGCAGCGGCAGCTGCACCACCGCCAGGCAGTTGAGTATTAGTTGGAGCAGGATTCTTGGTACTAGTTGTGGAGGGCTCGTTGGCATTAGTTGTGGAGGGCTCGTTGGTATTCGTTGTGGAGGGCTCGTTGGTATTAGTTGTGGAGGGCTCGTTGGTATTAGTTATGGAGGGCTCGTTGGTATTAGTTGTGGAGGGCTCGTTGGTATTAGTTGTGGAGGGCTCGTTGGTATTAGTTGTGGAGGGCTCGTTGGTATGAGTTGTAGAGGGCATGTCGGTATGAGTTGTAGGGGGCATGCTGGTATCAGGTGGAGGGGCCGGTTGTCTTTTTTCTAGAGAGGAGTCATCGGAGTCTGGATGTATCATCGGGGTTGCTACTGCTAACTCCGTAGCAACGCTCAGCAGCACAGTAAGGATATAGAGTGAGAACTTCATATTAAAGGTGATTCACTACTTCTGTTGTTTCTTTTTGCAATCTTGATTGACACATAATGGTCAAATTCCGAAGCAGGTTTTATATTGAATAGTGGCGATATATTGTAGCTTTAAAGTTAGTTATTCTGATCAGAAGATCTCGATAAAGCGAGCCTAGAGCCTAGGGCTGTCCTAAAAGCAAACTCTCATATTTGCGGTCTTTCTTGGCCTAGAACACGACATATAATAAAGATTTATCGTGATTTTAGAAAGGGTTTTACAGTTTTGTAAGTGATGGGCCAGGCTTGTTAAGCTTCTATTAACTATTGTCTTTTGAGTGAATTACTGAACAGTTAGTATTGTTTCAGGTTCACGTCATACATGTCATACCACACGCGCCAATTACTGAGATTGGATGATGAAGAAAGGTCTATGAATAGCAATTTAAAGCTTTGGCTCTTAAACCAGTCGAGTCTTTGGAGAACGTTCCGTATTTACTCTAGAACTGCTCAAAAGATGATTAAAAAAATCGTTAATCGCCTGGCCTGCTCCAGAATTTGCCAAGAGGACCAGTTCCTTCCGTCGCTAGCTCACAAATGCTAGGCTTAAATCAAGTCTGAACTTGATGCAACAGGATGTCCTAAGAATCTTAGTACCATAGCAGCCAGTAGGCATCTCAAGGCTGAGGTGGATTTACTGCAACCATGGGGTGAAGCATTACGTATAGACTGCGTCAAACCACATAAGGAGGCTGGGTTTGGGTCAAAGATATCGAATGTCGGCGTAGATCAGAGAAACTTAATCATAAGGGAATGTTAACCACGGCAGAAGCTGAAACGGAGCTTATAGCCGCGTAGGTAGTGTCCCACAGATAAGAGTTAATCCAAAATAGATTAAAAATATTTGTTTCAGGAAATCATAGCCAAAGCTCTGCTGGCGTGGGAGTACTGTGGGTCCTGTGAGAAATAAGACTCAACATCTAGGATTCTCACGGGCTTAATCTAAGTGCACATTTATAGTGAGATTGTTCAGGCCCCATAGGAGTTCAAGAGATGTGGTTCTATCAACAGATCACCAATGCGGAGCACCGCGTGGTTTGTGTAGAATTTGACCAGGTCTCATGCGGGGTCCACATGAAATAAACTTCCCACAGCTAGATAAATCTGATATCACAGAAGCTCAACTGCATTCGGTGACGTCATGATAAACACTTTGGTGTGGAAAAGACTTACTTTATTATGATAAATGTTTCCAGCAGATGTTGATCATGAGGTGGCTAATTAGTAAAGTCTAGTTTAATAATATATTCATAAAGAGTTTAAATCACTTTCAGAAGGCATGGTTAAACTTTTGCCAAGCTCTGTTTGGAGAAGGTAGGCATGAAATTTAATTCCAACAAATCAATTGTTGGCTTTTTACTTTTAACTGCCTGAAAGGATAGTGGCACAGCAAATCCTCACCAAAGTCTACCCTCACCTGGCCTGCCGTGAGCTTAATGTGATATATCTATTAGAGACTCTTTTGATTATGTTAATTCTACATACTTTATTAATAACAAATATATGGAACCATAGGCTTGGAGATGTTTGAATGCTTGAAATAGTTTAAACATAGTTCATCGCTAGGGTCACTGCCAAGCAGGCGGGCAGCATGGCAGAATCAAAAGCAATAGCAGAGCCCATCCGCAGGGGCGCCATTGCCTCAAATACAATGAGGAAAGCTGATTTAGCTATTTCGAATATATTGTTGAGCTATTGCAGTTTTCTCATAGTACACAAAGTCTTCAATAATGTTAGCTTAAAAGGTTATATCCCACTATTAAATGCTCTGAAAAGAACCCACAAAATAGGGAAAAGTTGGCAAACACTGCTTGTCTCTCAATACCGGAGAGACTGGTTAACATCCACGAGAATATGAGCAACATGCACCGAGAAAACTTGATGGTATCATTTTGAAGAGATAAGGATGCGTTATAACCTTTGAAGGACATATACCGGTGATCACAAAACAAACTAGTCCTGAATTCCACGGGCCTAGCAAAGTCGGGATGATGCAACACTAATCATATTGGAAGAAATGCACCATGTGCACCCCTCTAATGGCAGCCTTGAGGTCATAAACAATATTCTTCAGAGCAGTAGTTATATACGGACCTCAGCACACCAGTTCTATAAACTGTGAGTGCTGGATATGTTGTTTTATCTTCTTTTTTTAATCTGAAATCCATACTTTTAAATATATCAGGATCATCAGTTCAATTAACATGCTTCTATTAAAGGCTTTCACTTGTATTATCCTTGCGCTTTTGGATATATCTTTTGCTAAGAACTGCAAAACTTAAGGGAAGCATATTATTTCTTACCAGCCTTGCCCTGCTTCTGTTGGTGTCCCTAAGTTCATGAACAAACCTGGACGTGAATATAATCTTGGTTGCATGATTATAAAGGGGAGATCATTGAGAACAATGCGTGAGTAGAAAAATAATCTGTTCTATTCATGTATTTATAAAGTACAATTAATCACTACTGGGGCCAAAAGGAATTGGATGTAGTTACCTGCTAAAGACTGTTATATATAGGGGGGGAGGGCTGATACCAAAACTTGCCCTGATAGTAAGTCAGAGAAGAGTCCATGTTTTCTTTTTAGAAGAGAAGTGCTGATACTTAATAGGCTCCCTTGGCTTCTGCTCCATGGCTTTTGCATCTGCTGAAAGTGGAGCTACGGCAGGAGCTGAAGGTTGTGGGAATCTCCCTGGTGAAAAGTCTTCTTAAATGGTCTTCCCTAGTATCATATTTGATGCGTGTTCAGTTACTTGAATTGAAATTAGGTCAGAGGCCAGCATGAGTTCCTGCATACCTGGTTAATTTGAAAAACCTCTTTTTGTAATAGGGCTTTCCTCTCATGCCTGTTGGGCTTTATAACCATTTCACTATCACACTCATCCCTGCGCGCTCTAACAGTGAAGTTCTTTACCTTTTCAATTCTTGTGCCATATCACTTATGATGTCACTTGTTACCATACTAAGCTTTGGATAACTAATGGGCCTTGCCCAATGTGTTGTAACACTATCTTAATAAGATTGAACTTGTTCTGTAGGGTAAGTTCTATATCTAAGCAAGGAAGCATAACATAAGTTCCTCTCTAGCATCAAATCATTGATTAACAAACACTGGCCAAGTCAAGGCTAGAAGGCGTCATGCGAAGCTCTATAATGAACAGCCCCACTTTTTCCTGTCTTTTAGATACTGCCATCTTGTATATGGAGATCAATCTGGATGTGATAGAAGGATACACGTCAAGCAAGCAGGCTAATCCCCACTACAGATGGCACGAGGTCAAAAGTTCAAACTCCATTATGATCAATGATACTACCTACATATGTTCAAGATGGCATTGCTTAGTATTTAGTGTTCTGTGGTCTCACTGCTGCATTAATGCTTATGGATTTTATTAAACAGGTCTTCTAATAGTGGGAAATAGCCTAACGCGAATTTTGTGTCAATCATTTAAGATTGTTATTGTGAATTTAATGTGAACCAATTCCGGTATAGATGGCCTTTTTCGTCAGCAGACTTCGTGTTGATTGATTCCAGAGCTCATGCGGGTTGTCATTGATAGTTTTGATAAGATTGAAACTTAAATTCGGTGCTAGGGGTTAATTAAGGTTTAGGTTGGGTTAGATACACATCAGTTGCGCTTTAATAAGTTTTAGATAGACTTTGAGCACTATACCCAGGAAGTTAAATAAGAGACTTCAGAGAAACCTTTCGATACCTGTGTGATCCCTTTACCCAAAGTTAGATTAAACTCCAATCTAGTTTTCTTCATACTCGGTCTTCCAGGTAACCAATTCCCCCATTGGAAGAACTCCGGATGATAATATGCAGCTTTATTGGATGTCTCAATACTCTGTTGTTTCAAAATAACTCTTGCCTGAGGGTGTTGTGCGGAATATGTTTCCTCGGCTAGGGTATAATTGAATATTAAGGTGGATTTAAACTTTTAATGGAAAGATATGGGATGCTATCTATGGCTCTTCTTTTTAGAAATGTCCAGATACAACCTAACTGGCCTTATACTGTAATATGAGATCATATAATCCTCGTTGTGTAAGCAATTCCCAGCTGACCCCACCATACTGAGACGCTCATCTCTGTATTCTGTAAATTTAAAACTTTGTTATCCCACTGTAAGCAGTATGCAAATGTGAAACATGAATCAGAATTACAGCCAGGTTCCCCTCGCTGCTATAAGTTATAGAGGGCATCTGGGCCGTCAGACCTAGGCAAAATGGAATGCTCTATATCATTTTCCGCGCGAAGCACACCCCACCTTTCTCGGTATCTCCTAATTGCCACGGTGCCTCCTTTCGCAATTTAATTCAACCCCCTGCCATAATACATATATCATGATTTCAGGAACGCTGTATGTTTGATATACTGTTTCACTAGATGATCGCGGGTATTAAACTGGATTGGATCCATGAATTCAGTGAACATTTCCTGAACAACCTCATAAGAATTGCTGCTCAAGCTGCTCTAGGTGAAGTTGGCGTTTTGCAGTGGATCCTAGGAATCCAAAAAACTTTGCCCGGATGCCGTTGAGACACATATGGATGTCATATAAAACACCAGTACGAACTCATTTCGAATTGAGTGTGGTCTAGATGCTATTCTCTAGCTACGAGTCCCATGTCCATATGATTCTACCCAGATAATGCTATAATGTACTGTTAGTAAATGGTATGACATTTTGATTAAGCAAATCCTGTCTCATATCACTTTCCAGTATTTTCTCAGGGTAGGTTAAGATATCAGCTGCGTAACACGATGCGCCAATGGGTGATCACGTCATTGGTGGTATCAGTTGCTCTAGATGATAATCAAAGTTAAATTTGACCCTAAACTTGGAAAAACAGGGTTAGGAAATCATAGAATCATCAACTGTTAAACAGATGAACACCAACAGATTAAAAGAAGCTCTAAGTTACATAATCTGCTAGACGAACTAATAGCAGTATCCAAGCTAACTTTAGTAGAGACTCTACATTAGGTGTCAGGGCCCTCTTCTAGCCTGGAGCCATGGCGACGTTGAAGGCACCTGATAAAAGTGTTGTGGTAAGTCTTATAGAAAGATGCTAAAGAGAGACAGGAGCACACATTAGTTTATATATAAGAGTATTAGAAGTCTTTTATTCTATTAATGATGAAGTTTAACAATATTTCTTTAATAAAATTATATTAAGACTTGATTGATCGAAGTAACGTTTGAAACCAGCTATACCACAGTACTTGGTGAGGAAGGAATCTTATCTAAAGTATCATCAACTTTTTAAATGGTTAAGCATAGGCTTTTTTTGCTGCTCATCTTTACTATTAACCCTTCTCATACTGGATTTAAGCTGAAGTCATTACAAGTCGAAGAGGTATGAATCTACAGAGCTAAGAAAACTTCATACTCTATTACTGGGAAAAAAATGTTTTTCGTGTTTAAAATTGGCATCTCCAAAGTTACTGGTAATTTTTAAAATAAAGATTTGCGCCTAGGTAACTAAGATATAAACAAAGTTGGCATGTGGTTGATGCAAGCTACTTAGGATAACCTTGGCGGAGACTTGTGCGGACCGCGCCACTATTAGCGGAAATATCAGCCAGGCCTAAGCAATGGAGACCATTGACTGCCTGACATGATGTCAATTCTTGTGAGTTCCATGGAAAACTCGCGTTCCATAGTGTTACACATATAGTGGACCTCGAAGACTGGTATTTAGGTTGGCTAGGCAGTTGTGTGGCTAATGTGCGGTTAGTTCGGCAACATTTTCCGACAAGACAGCTTTATTGGATTCAGTGATCATGGGAACAATGTGACTATGTATGGGTTAACCTTTAAGTGCCACATACCACAAGTTTAGATATTGGTATGTGGGGTTTTTACATGACTCACACTAATAGAGTAGCAGGGCCCTATGTAAGATATCATAATCATCTTCCATGGGCTGGATACCCCGCTTAGCCCTCGCAGAGACCTCGGCATGATTAGGTAATCATTGCTTACAGATAACAACCCTTGCGTGGGGGTGAAGACACCTAGGTGGTGTATCTGAAACCAGGAGAAACAAGAACTGTCTATCTGACTGTGGGGAAGAAGCTTGCCACGAGCTGGTGGGGTGAGCAGCGCGAGAAGTGGATATCGGTAAAGGGATCCTATAATATTTTAAGCACTGGAACTGGACCGGAGGAGCTATGGAGTTCGTTTGATGTTGGTGGGACGAGGTTTCGGTTGGGTCTTTAGTCTGTCGACTGGGACTTTTTTAAGTGCGATCCCTAGATGAATTCTATTATGCTTCATGTTTGTGACGCTACCTGTGACCTCTTTATGTACATTGAAGTACAGAAATTATACATAGTATCTATATCAGTTAGTGATCTACCAGACCAATATCATTCAGGTACAACAGCAACCACATAAAGATTATCAATCTAAACCCCAAAGACGTATTCTTCATGCTCGCCACATACATGCTCCCATGCAAGGTGACTACCAGAATCGGTTCCAATTGAAAACCACGGATTTCCACTCTTCCATATCTTGGCCTCTTTCAACTCTCGGCCTCGCCCAGTCCACCACATCAGATGCCACCACTCATCCAACTTCCTCTTGTCCCCATTATGATGCATAGCAACAGGGATCGACCGAGCAGCAAAGTTAGAAAACAACGACACATCCCGCCAACTCAAATTCCCTTCTTCCCCATCTTCCACACTACCATCATGCGCAAGATCCTGAAAAGGCCCTGGAATCCCGTCAATATCAGCTGGAAAACTAAAACGCCCCTCATAAGCATCCTCCATCCCACGAACATGATCCTCCTCATCCACTGCCACCCTATCATCATGCACAACAGCCCCCAAGTCATCCCACGCTTTATTAACAGCCTGCCAAACCTGACTCTCCAGATCCAGCCCCAGGTGATAATCAGCATGATGCACCAGCAAATGTGTCTTAATAAACTCATCTTCGCTAAACGACTCGTTAAATCCAAACACCCACTCTTTGCTCCCACGTAGCCTCTGCCGACCTAGCTCTTGCATCCCGTATATGTAGCTGAAGTAATCCTGGTCTCCGCCACCGGTAGTATATGCCCTCCACAGAGAATGTGCCCACTCATACAATACCCGCATATCACGCACGGGCCCAACAACCGTCCCCGAATTCAACCACCGCGGCCGACTCGTCTCGACTGAGGTGTCTGTCTCAGACCCGTACACATCCTCTGGTAATGGCGATGGGGGAACAGCATAGCAGGCTGGATGTCTGTGATCCAACGGCCAGCAATATTTCTCTGCACTGAAGAGGATCGTCTGCGTTAGGTTGTGCGCTGCTATATTTGCGGGGGCATGTTGACGGACAAGTCGTGCGTTGGCGCGGGCGTTTATGGCGTGGTATCGATCCAGCAGGATAGGGAGTGGTAATTGAAAGACGACATCGTGGGCATCGGCCATGATGATGATGTCGTTGTCGGCTTGGGATGGCAGAGATCGGAGGTATTTGAGGACACCCCAGATTTTGCCGGTGGTCATATCGTAGCCGTTCATCTCTGGTTCGCCTTCGTTTAGACCCCAGTTGATGAGGACAGGGGGTGGGTAGTCGCCTAACAGGGCCGATGCTAGTGTGCGGCATAGCTTGCCGTTTGCTTTGTTGGCTGGGATGAGGAGGTGGGTGCGTGGTTGGGGAGGAATTGTGTGGATTTCATGGAACGAGGGGTGTACGAGTAGTTGGGTGGAGAGGAGGATGGCGGAGATTACTAAGAGGGTTATGTATAAAGGAGACACCCTCTGTAGTATGCGCATTGTGTGGATGGTTTTGATGGGTTTCCAAGATATGCGAAATCGGAAAGAGGTAAAGATTGTTATGTTTGTGTTTTGTTATAAGGGATGCGTGGTGAATTCTGCGGTGGGCAGATTCTAGTGTACCAGATTGTTGATATCGGGGGATGGGGTTATAACCACCGGTGGTATGTAGGGATCATTAATGGCTTGAACATGAAGAGTAGACTTTCATGGAGACAGGTGCACCCCCATTCATTCTATTATCTTAAGATCTAGTTACTCCGGTGGCGTGACAGGAGTTTGGACATCCCCTCTACGGTGCCAAGACGCTATATAGAAACCACCTTCCCATAACGGCTAAATTAATCACCTATTATATTATATAATATTGCTAGTACTAACCTCCATAAGAAAGTGGTTAAGGACTAGCGTCTTGATGCGTTGAAGGGGGTGTCCAAACTCCTGTCGCTCCACTGTAAGAGAATCATCGGGTAGACCATCTAGACGTGGTATGTTAGCCCAATGTCTAGGGGTCGTTGGTCTAGATTCTATAGACTCTCATTTATTCTTAGGATATTTTTTAAGCTTTTTTTCAGGGTGGTTCCAAACTTTTCTGTCGGCTCTAGACTTCCCGTCCCTGGGGTGAAGCACAGGGCACATTTCTACCATGGGTCTCCGAACTACGGGTCAGCCATCACAACTATGCTAAGGTTCCACAATTCTAATTTGAACCGTCTTATATTCCGCAATAATTCTGGACCAGAATTCACGTCATCGACTGCTTCTCAAGTCCATCATTGAGACTGACAGGGTTTCATCGTCTATGTGGCAATCATGGCTCCGTCGAACTCGGGGCGGCAATAGAAGCATCTTCAGCTTACATTTAGTATCCTTTGCAGTCTTGGTAGATGCGATACAAGCTCATCTTAGACTTAACGCATCGCGATCAAATGAACAAGATGTCTTCCCCAATGACAGAGAAGGACCTGGAAGCTGGCAAAACGCCTCTTCGGAGCCGTGCAGAAGCTAATAGCAATGATGATTCTGGAAGGCACATCTATCTGTGGACTACTGTCAATGTGGTGGCAACAGCTGCAATCGTGAGCTCGAGTCCCTTCAGTAGATGGGATTTGATATCTTGGATAGCACTAATTACCGACTAGGTCCACATCAACAAAGCAATCCTTTCCGATTCTCCTTTCTCCCACTGCCATTCTGGCTTTATTTCTTTTCACTTTGCCGTCAGTAGCGTCGTGCTCTACTTTTCAAGGCTCCTTTCCCCCAAAACATTCACACACGTCAAGATCCCCCTCACCTCCATAATCCTACTGTCAGTCGTCATGTGTGCGAACGTAATCCTGGTCAACCTATCCCTTTCTTCAAGTTCAATTGTCTTCTACCAGATCGTTCGAGTGCTTCTTACCCCATTAACTGCTCTCCTCAACCTATTCCTTTACCACTCCAAACTCCCATTCGCCGCCGTGATATCCCTCCTCCCCGTCTGCGTCGGTGTAGGCCTTGTCACCTACCCCAGCGTTTCACATCCCGCAACAGATCCCACTACTCTGTTCAAGGATTCAAACACCTACCTCGGCATAATCACCGCATTCAGTGGTGTAATATGTTCCTCCCTCTACACCGTGTGGGTAGCGCATTTCCACACTCGCATGAAAATTTCTAGCATCCAACTCCTTTACACCCAGCTACCCTTGTGCGCCATCTGGATAGGAATTATCTCGATCTTCACGGATAATTTCCCAATTTGGAGAACAGTTGCCTCGCGTCATTGGGGCTTACTCTTTTTGAGTGGTGTTTGCGCATGTGTGATCAACCTCTCCTCATACATTATCATTCGTGGTGCCGGACCCGTCAGCAGTACGGTGATTGGGCAGTTAAAGACCTGTCTTATTGTGGGATTGAGTTGGGCAACAAACCCGAGCAATATGGGGACGGAGAGTGTCATTGGTGTCCTGCTCACGCTGTCGGGAATGATTCTGTATTCGGTTGCTATAAGGAAAGAGGGAGCGCGTTGATTGGATTTGGCATATCACTATTTTGCTAGCTTGAATCATCTCTTGATTTTGTCACTATTACAACTGTTATAGTCTATAATGTAGGGAATATTTTTTACCTTCCTGTCTGAGTTTTCTTTTGTGCAGTCATTCTTTATCTTTTTCTTATGTTTTCGGTTGATTCCGGGATCCCTAGCGTTCAGGAAGGTATTATAGGGCCGTGAACCCCCGGCATAGCTAGCCATAAACTTAGGCAGGCTGTAGGTGTATGAATACTACTACTACTACTACTACCACCACCACCACCACTACGACTAGCACTACTACTTCCTTGCCTCCTCATGAAAAAAAAAAAAGAAAGCGATTTTCTTGAGGCTGTGACGCTCCCTGTGGGTGGGTAAATCACCCGAAGCTCATTAAGCTTTTCGTGTACCACAATCGGGTGGAGTTTGGTACGACCCAGACCACCTTAGTTAGCCCCAGAGATATTTGGTGGTGACGGTCTTAGCCTTCACCATTGAATAGACTTATTGTCGTTTCAACTATTTGAAAATTATAGTTAGGAAAGAAACAGCCTGCAGCAAAATCACCTTGGTAGAATAAACATCAACCAAAATGGTACTCAAACTACTCCGGCAGGCTGCCATCACCCTACTGACTTTCTTTTGCATCTTCATCCTCTTCGAATCCGGGCTTCTCATTCCCCTATCCCTCCTTCCATCGATCGTGTATCCAACTCCCAACTTTGAACAACACAACACCCACCACCCCTTCCTCCCAGAGTCCGAAGCCTCATCCCTCTGCGCCACCCACGACCTGCACCCCTACCCCCACCGCACCCACCTCCGCAGAATCTACGACCTTATCCCCCTCAGCACCGAACTCGACTGGCTCGAAATCCGTCTCCACGAACTCTCCCCAGTAGTCGACTACTTCATCATCCTCGAGGCCACCTCAACATTCACCGGAAATCCCAAACCCCTCCTCTTCAAACAAAACCTCCCCCGCTTCTCCCACCTCTCCCACAAAATCATTTACCACGCCCTGGATCTCTCCCCACTAGCCAACAACAGCACCTGGGAACGAGAAGCGTACACCCGCAACGCCCTATACACCGCCATCTTCCCCTCCCTCCTCCCGCCCGCCTCCCCAAATCCAGACGACGTGATATTGGTCTCAGACACAGACGAAATCCCCCGCCCAGAGACACTGACTATGCTCCGGAACTGCGCCTTTCCGGCCCGTACTACACTCCGCAGTGCCTTCTACTATTACTCGTTCCAATGGCATCATGTAGGACAGGACTGGCATCATCCACAAGCTACGTTCTATGCTGGGGATAAGACGATTCTCCCTGAAGATCTACGGATGCGCAGTGGCGGAGGACTGGATATTTGGAATGCGGGCTGGCATTGTTCTTCGTGTTTCTCTACTGTTGCTGAGCTGGTGAAGAAGATTGAGAGTTTTTCGCATACGGAGTATAATCGGCCGGAGTTTAGGGAGCCGAAGGAGGTGGTGAGGAGGGTGAGGAATGGGATTGATTTGTTTGATAGGGAGGGGGAGAAGTATGAGAGGGTGCAGGAGGTGGTTGATGTGCCGGGGTACCTAAGGGAGAACGCGGGGAGGTTCCCGTTTTTGTTAGATAGGGATCCGGAGGATGGGAATTTTGTGGATTATGAGGTGTAGCTTTTGTGAGGGATATTTTTGGGGATAGTGTGTAATGGAAGAGAGGAAGGATTAATTAGATAGTTGGTTAGTTTTTGGTTACAATGCTATTCAGTAGTTTCTTTGTCATTCTTAATGATAGTGAAGTCCCTTTAAACTTCATGCTTTTCATACTTCTGTTCATTGTAGGATGTCTCCAATATCCTCTGCTCTAGTTTCCCTACATAAAGTGGCCGGTTGTTTTTTATTAAGAAAAAAAAATACAAAGAAATATATTTCTTATGAAGGAAGCAGAAAATCCTTACCTATCACGACCTGTAGGTATCCCTCCATATGTCAATCGTCATCTGCAGCACCTCTCTCTCCGATTCCCTAAACTCCAAGACCTGATCTCCTTTGAGACAGCAAATATTATTGCCATGTAGCTTCCATACCTCTGGATCCCGCTCCGTCTGAGGCTCCTTAATGAAACCCTCAAACTCCACCGGCTGTAAACTCTCATCTGAAAACTTGTTAGGAAGCAGCCAACCATTAAACCAAAGCGGCCTATCATGAAGGTCAAGGTGCAGCAACTGAGGCCCACAAATCCTTAAGCTGTTAAGCTGGTCTGGCCCCTGCACACCACCATCGACCGAGTCGTTCGGGCCAGCCTCAGCAACGGGGCCCAAGATCCCCACAGCCCCCCGATGAAAGGCATATCCCATATCGCCCACAAGCTCCCAGGCGAGCCAGTACGTCTCCTTATCGCCTTGATACCAATTGGGTTACTATAGTCTATTACCATGGGTCAGGCATATAACTCACCGTAAACCATATCATAAACCCCATCCCCACCCTCCGTATTCCGGTCTGGCCCATTCATCCTCGCCACCATCAGCAGCGCAACAAAGTGTTTCCATTTGTCCACAACCACAACTCCGGATTCCTGCATATGGATCCCCTCCCCAGTCCAGAATCGGGTTTCTTTGACCTTGAATGATATCGGCCGCGGTAGAATTTCCCGCAACCAATCTTTCTTAGATCCCCGCATCATGAATCGGTCTTTGAAGAATAGTGCTCCAGTTCTCTGGTATTCTGGGTCCTCAAACAACGTCTCTGGGTTTTGCATGAAAAGTGAATCAGCATCAATTAGGATTATCTCGCGGAAACTAGAGTACAGTATAGCAAAGGGCTTCGCTGCCCAACCTCCCAGAGTCCAATTCTCATCATTAATCATGGGGGTAAGGTCGCGGGTTGTGACTCCGGGGAGGAGCCCCAGTTCCGCCCGTTTGGTTTGATCCAGGTCGCGATCTCCGAGATACATGACCTCAACGGGGAGGGTACAGCCTAGATTGCGGATCACGGGGATCATGGTTAGAAGGTATTGGGCTTGTTTATTGCCCGCTGTGATCACGATTCCTCGATAGGGGGGGTAGAGTTGGGTGTGCAGTGACATCAGATCAGAATATGGGGACACCCATGGGAATAGGAGGGAGGTAAGTTGGACGATAGTGTTATGCACAGTATCATACGAATGGATGATTCGGGCTAAACCACCCGGGAATGCTGGTTGTCCTGGGTCACCGTATAGAGAGTATATCACATCGCGCGAGAGAATTCCGTCGGCTTCGGGGATTTGATGCAAATCCTCCCAGGCTTCAAAGAGAGCTTTGAACGTGCGAACCCGTAATGCGACTTCGTGTATTTTTTCTGAGCCGGTGGCATTGATTGGCTCCAACAAGCTCTCGTACTGGTTCTCATCTGGGACTACTGAAAGGAGATGACTGAGGGGCTTGTGGGAACCCTTGATGGCAGTAAGAAAAGGACCACCCTGTACTGGATCTTGAAATCTGTGCTCGCTATCTGGGGAAACTGCGAGGACTCCTGAGGGCTTGCCTGCGTTGTAGACAGTCACGGATGGCATGTCCTTGAGGGTGTCTTTATGGCTATTATCTCTCCAAGAATTGGAATCTCCCGAAGGGCATAATTGAACTTTAAGAAGGCCTAACCAGAGAAACAAAATGGCAAGTAACAGCAAGGCCTTCTGGACCGTAGCTCGGGTTTGTTGCCTGTGTATTATGAAGGGTCCCATTTTAGATGTATTGAGATAAATAACTGCCTTCAAGGTTGGAAATTACTTATTAGTGATTGATGCTTTTATCTTCTTCCTTTCATAGGGGTGTGAACCTAACCAACTTATTATATGGAGAAAGTCCCACCAGCCTGGAACATGAAGATACACTTTCGGGTAGGCTAACCTATAGTTCTGTTCTAGACCGCTTCAGGCCCCTGTGGGATATACGATGAGTCTAGACCCCATGGGGGCCTTTGCCAGGGCACGTCTAGCAAATGGGTCGCGTGCCGCAGTGTACCAAACCTCTCAGTGGCAAATCAACCCTACCTAAAGCTTTAACCAGGAGAACCACAGAAGCTCAAAGCTTGCTAGCTTGTATAGATCCAGCCTTTCTAAATGTGGATTCAATTTTTATGGCGATGCCTATACAATGTTATTAGCGTGATCGTGGTTTGATGAGCTGGTGCTGTGAACATCTGTATCCAGCAACAGCGAGGTTCATGTCTGTGAAAGGGCCTAGACTCGAGGAAAGTCTAGACTCGCCGAAAAACGACATATCTTTTATATGAGATTGAACACATTCTTGAGGTGCGGATATACTTTCCTAGTATTGATGAGCTTAACTTCCTCCCCATTATCAACGGCTTAATTCTATCTCTATTGCTATAACAAGAATACTCTTTATCAATTCCAAGATGAGGGCGTATCAGAACCTTCAGATACAAATCTCGGCTCATATCCTTACTTGGTAGCAAGCAGTAATTGACATATCAACAATGGGGGAACAGCCGTGCAGTGTTCTATTCCATTGACTGCCTTCACTAATCCAACTCAAGCCTGCTCTGGTAACCGATATTATATTGTTACATGTATTAAACCAGGCCCTGATCCCTAGTTCAAGTATTTCTCCTTCACATTTCAATGTGGCAGTACTACTACCACGGCCACTCACCATACCGCTAAACCAACTGCTCCTTGTCATACGGTGACCATTCGCGAGCCGCATAAGGGCTGGAATAAGGATCAATGGACTAAAATGCATCAATAAACAAAGAAAAATAGAACAAGTATGAAATGACGGGAAATTTAATACGTCTTGAAAGTTATCAACATTTTATTTTCCATATCTGGGTGTTTGGCGCACAATTCCTATTAGTGTTGATAACATATTTAAATATAACAAGAGAATATCTAATATAGTAAAATATGATATAAATTCAATTATATTCTACTAAATTTCAAACTAGTTAGTTATACATTAGAACAGATTAAAGGCCTTAAAAGTGTTAACACCAAGACAGTGTTTAATAACTATAAATAACCAAGATAAGTCATCAAATTATTCATCCAGAAGAGGAAGCTCTTGGCAAAATAGTGCATTCGCGGATCTTCGAGGGTCCGCTTCCTGACCGCATAGACCCCGAGGCGCGGTCCGCAGAGTGTATGGTTGAGGGTCTCTGAGGGGCAGTTCGTGGTTCAAAAAATGTAGAACCGCCCTGCTCCATCTCGAGGCCTACGACCACATTACAACGTGTGTCGCGTTGCTTTTTCCGCCGACTAGGGCTGATTATTATACTAGTTTTAAAAAAAAAACATTATGCTGTCATCAGAATCTTTTGGTTTGTTGGGTTATTAATTACTTACTGTTTGCCTAGTGGAGTAGCCCGTAATACTTTCCTGTCTGTTGTCATTGTGGCAACCTTTCTTGAAGTATCGGCTTTGTATAAAAAGATGGGTATAGCTTAAGAAATAATATAAAATTCATCACTATAGAGTTAGCACAAGTAAATTAACTACAAAAATAATATAAATAAGAACTGATTTTGAAGGCCATATTCAATCTCTTTGGCGTCGTAGCTCCTTGCCAGACTCACCACATATAATCACAGGATACATAGAAAAACTTTTTTGCCCTAATAGAATGAACTTCCCAGACGTAGGATGACGAAGGCCGACAACTTGATACCTTGTAGGCGCTAATACTAGTTTTTGGAGTCCTGTCGGTACTGTATGATACTGTTTGCCTTTGGCGGCCGACTTGGGATATGTTTATCTGTATAATTTATTAGTAAATTTGTATATGTAATTTAAACCCTTGAACAGACCTGTAAAAAACAGAGCCCAGCCTATCAATATCTCCTTCAGATCCTCCCACAAATCCAAGAAATGTTTGGCTTCCCACGTCCTGTCGACGGGCTTCCCCCCCTGGCCCTCCAGCAAAGAAGTGGTTGTCCCAGGTAGTGGTAAATTCAATAGAGTCAGCGCGTCCTGCGGTATTGGAAGGTGCTCCCTTTATAGTCATCTCCTTGATTCCCTCAGAATTACCGAAGCTGAAGTCTTCTTTTTGAAGATTGTCATCTATAGTTCCCTTTTTCTCAGTGGAGCCATCATCCCAGGTGATCCTGAGCCCCTTTAGGACAGTATACGGAAGCTGCCATGCCTGGCCATACCAGGCCTCAATCCTTTTCACTCGGCTATATTTCCAAAAATTGTTTCCCCATTCCTGGCCACCAAAGCCACCAATAGGCTGGTTTTTGACAGGTGGAAAAGCTGGAGGCACAGGACTCTCAGCGCTTTTACTCTCCCGGGTAGTAAATTGAGTTCTAGCACCGAGGGAAGCCATAGCAAAAATAGTCTGTTAACCGGGAAGAAGTAATGAAATTGAAAATCTGAGTACTTGTGCGAAACACTAGGGGTAGCCCGTAAAAAACATTATATCCTGGTTATATACTATCTGCTGAACTATATTTCTTGGTGGCATGATCCTGCAATCTTTCTACTACACTGACATCAAAATGACACCACTGAAGAGACCTTCTAGACCACTCTCTATGTGATGTATTCTTGACATAGGGTCTTTGGGATTGGAGCATAAGCTTGTTTATTCAGGGGTTTGCGCCATCACGTATGACCTGGTATTACGCTATTATCAATGCGCTGGTCTGGCATGGATTGATCCTTTTTTCACTTTACTTCATAATGATAATATCCCTGCGCAGAGATTAGTTTTGCTCGACGGGGCCCTGGACTTCATTTAACAGGTGGATGGAGTATCCATCTTGGTTGAAATAGTGCTCTTTATGTTTTGTAGTGATCTGATTAATTAATTCTTACGTGCCCAGGTATCATGAAGCAGTCAGTATTCTATCGGCCAAGGATTCACCTTTTGGTTAGGGTTGGATGACATCACGCATCTTCCAAACTTATTCCTATTGACACCCCCATAACTTATATGCTTAAGGCCCGGATATTTTCACCCACCAATAAAAAGTGGCAGTGGGAAACTTGTCGACTGCAAAAAAAAATAACCTTTTTCACAGAGCCATATTTTTAAATCCACATTCGCATCTTGTGGCTTTGTGCAGCTGTTATGGGGTTGCCTTGGCATGGGATTTAGGCTTCGATTAATAGGTCCGCTCCCTGAGGGTTTAAAGTCCCTACCATTTCCAAGATATCTATTGGCATCCTGATTGTTTCCATGATTTATCCAAGGAATATCTTTGATATAACGGCGAGATTTATCATATAAGAGTTGTTCTACATCAGTGATGGATTGAAACTATAATCCTGTAAAAACTACTAAGCACGATTCGCCGGCTTATCAGGTCTAGGACTGTAGTCCTTATCATATCATAAAATAATACCTTTTTATTACTATATATCTTTATAAGGTATAGGATATAAATATATCATTTTATACAGAGAAGAACCTGTTCAAGTGCTACAAAACAAAGCTCTGCTATTAAAAACTAACTATCTTCTATAAGTATTTCATCGTGGATAATACTAATAACCTTCGAATTCAGTTTTCACCCACGGAACAGAAGACTTTTCTTATAGGCTTTTGTATGAACCCCTCCAATGAAAGATGAAATCCAAGTAAACTGTGGCTGGATAGCTGCCTTGGTGACAGATCGGGTCGGTAATCTCTATCATGTATCACATATAAACTAAGTCTAGTATAGGAAATTTCGAATGGGGTGGACGTGGCTTTGCTAAAAATGCCAGAAATATCCAATTCAATGCTGAAGAAGGTGGCAGACATGTCCCTGCCTTGAGAGCTGAGCTACTCGGTGATGATGGCAACTACCACGAAAGGGATGTGTATTAGGCAGAGAGAATCAATAACCGGGATGGTTACGTTTGATTTTCCTAGTAGGCCCTTGAGCTGGAAACATGTAACAAATCCAAATAACAAGTTCGTCAACTAATAGGTTATGATCTAGGAAGGATGTTCATTTCATTGAAAACTTTAGTTTTTATATCATCACCTCTTGTGGGTTTCAGAAGGCTTAATAAGATGTGAGCTAGTTACACTATCTAATATTGCAGTTTATTATTTTATTCCATGTGCATCTATAGGCAAATCCAAAGTCTTACAAGTATGGTATGCAGGACAATCGAGATTGTCCACAACACCCCGAGATAATTTTACAATTTTCAGTGCTTATTAGGGAGAACATTCCTTTCGAAATTTACTCCCTAGTATATGACCCAGCCAACTTGCGGTAGCTTTCTTTATCTCTTGATTGCTTTTAGCTGCGTCTGCTCTTATTATTCTAGATACATGACTTTTATTTCTCTTAATTAATCTTTATGCTTAGATTAAGTTATCAGGCTTCACGCGCTCGGAAATTCTATTCGTAGCTTATCATCCTCTTGGTTTCAATCGGTCAAATCTTAATATGTGGTCTTGTGTAGTCTAAACTGTGTGTCATTGTGGTATATAATCTGGAGTCAAGACCCAATTTTCCTTTTGCTCCGCGGATAAAAGCCCTGAGCCACCCGGATCTTTTCTTTTGCCTTGAGATAAAAGTCAAAAATATCGAAAGTTTCAAAATGACACTGGGTTATAGATAACCTTTATAAAGCAAGTACTTACGTCGCAGGTCTCGTCATTTGTTAGTCATGATCATGTTTGAAGCAGTAAATCACTCCTTGTCATGCAAGCTTCTCTGCTTGTGGTATGATCAGCTGATATCTTCTTTTTTTTTTATAAAAAAAGAGAAATTAGACTTTAAAATAAACTGAACAAACTGTTACAAAGACCACGAGGCTAAATACAAGGTCTACTTCACCTGGGTTCCATGGGCAATGTGGCGTGGTGCGATGAGCATCTATACCAACCAGTTGCTTATAGTGATGAATATTGATATCCTTGTTTGGCAGGAAATCAAAATTCTATATGTTGAAAATGGCCTGAAATAAGAAAACATGCTATATTGGTCTGGCCGGGCAGTAGGCAGATAAACGGAGGGGTAGGTTAATCCGCGTGTATCCTGACGGTCCGTCCGAAGAAATGTCGATAGGCTGGAACTCTTCCCGTCCTGCACTTCCGTCTGAACGTCACCATTACCATGAATTTCAGAATTTCCTTTTATCTATATGGCTCCATTTTTTGTCCAGAAGATACCCATCTATTGCTACAATGCACCCCGACGAATACTCCTCAGACGAGTCGGAGACTCCTATCCACGGCACTCCCGATCCCACGCAGCATCGCCATGGACCGTCCTGCTATATCTGCGGCTACGAGTTCGGTGCTTACGGCTGGATCAACAACGATCGGAAACTAGCGGCTATACGCGACAACGCTCGACTAGTTGGCGCAGAAGAGCTCGAAAGTCTAGACGTCTTCCAGAGAAAGGCCTGGTGGAATCTTTATCGCGCGAGTGCGTTGCGTCCATCTATCAATCACATTCACTGACTGGAAAATTTGCAGAATGGAATAGGAATCATTGGGTTGACAGGAATGCAGTTCTATATAACCAGAAAGCCCGGACATGTCATATATCGGGAGTTGCGTCGTGCTGGGGAAAACCGGATTGTGTCGTCCCCTTGAACGAGGGAGATGGCTACGCTGGTAGCCTGGTGAAGAGGAGCCAAGTGAAGCACATCGTAGCGGCCAAGTTTCCTAACCCACCGCGGAAGAAGCCGAGTGCTGAATGGGAATGGGTAGGGTACCACGTCCATGCTCGTTGTTGGGAACTACTTTCATATCATGAGCTGGGGGACGTGGCTGAAAGGGATCTGGAGGGTGTTTTGGCAGCCTTGAGGGGGAGGCGCCGGGAGAAGCACCAGGTTTTGCAGCTGGGCAGGCCGGGGTGTTCGGAAGGTATGTTGTATCACCCTTCTCATATCTTGGTTACTCATTCAAACACTAACCATCGGCGGATATGCCACCCCTGCACCTAGACCCCGTTCGTACGAGATGTGTTTCCGATGCTATTGGGCTGGCCTTGCAGCAGGCGGATAAGCGGAGGGATAAGGAACAGCGAAGAAGTGCGGATAGAAAGCGTGTCCGGCGTGTTGACCCTGAGGTTCCGGAAACCCGGATCTCTCTCCTGCCCATGGAGCTCCTCCATCTCGTGGTTGGTTATCTCCCTGTCAATAGCGTGGTGAACGTGGAGAAAGCTCTGGGGATTCAGTTTGACGACACCGTCTGGCGCTTAAAGATCCCTACAAAAACCTTCCATGAGATAGATGATATAGCCCACGAGGAGTACATTGACTGGAAACGTCTTTGCCTAAAGTTGGAGCGCCGGCTCGGAGAATCCAGTGCTTTGGCTACACGGAAGTATCTTTTGAACTGTCTGGATGACATATTGGGCTTTGTGAAGCTTTAAATGATATTTAAGAATGGCCATTGTCATTATTCATTGATATGGACAGAGAGTTCTTAACTTCCTTCCCCTCATAGGAAATACTACTAAAATTACTCAGAATATGGCCACCTGTGTACCTCTCGCGGTTTCGCCTGCGCATCTCCCCCATCCCGAATGATAAACCTCAGTCTTGAATCCAGCTCCTCCGCCACACGGAGTATATCCGCCTGCTTTTGCTTTTCCTCTGCCCACAAAGCCAAGATAATATCCGCCACAACACTCAACTTTCCTGTCAAAACGTTCCCATCCCGTTCGACATCATACTGAGTACTTAGCCCCTCCAAATCAATCGGATCAATCGCCAGCGATGCCGTGGCGTCCTCCGTAAAAACAAGCCGTGCCGTTGCCTCCGAATACGCAGCTTCGTTCGGAAGGAGTGTGCCCGTCTCATCCGTCGCAAGAGAAGTCACGATAACGAAAAACCGTCGAAATATAGGAAGAAAGTGGTAATCCGCATGACTCCAGAAGGTATTCTTTAACATGGCCCGGCTCGCATCCAGCTGTCCGTGCTTTTCAGCATCCCGGGGGGTTAGAACGCCCTGACGAGCCGTGACCGCATCACAGAGTTTCTTGTGGTAGTCGGTCAACTCTGTGTGATCCTTTGTGGTAGAGATGATCCCCTTGACCATAAAGCTATCACAGAAAACCCACGTCTTCACACCCTGAAACCATTTCGTATCGAGATATTCGTATATCTGACACATAGCTTTGTTTGCGTATGGTACAGCCACATACAACGCACACACCTTCCAGCAGACGTCGTGACACTCGTCGAGTGCCAGATCCTCGGGGCTCTGATCGGGGGCGGTAAATGCACGACATGGCCAACGCAATAATTGGTTGTCTTCGTTGTAATACTCGGCGGTTAACCGATTCCTTTCGTCCTCCGTAATGGGGAGTTTGCTTCGGATCTGTCCCTTAGTATTAGTGAGGGCGGGGTGCAAAGCGCAAAAAGGGAGGGGAACATGCTTCCTCGTTGATTTTGTATTGGGCTTCGTCGTAAATCCGTATAATCTCCCGGATTCTGTCTCGCGGGAAGCCTGAAGGGAATCGCCAGTTGTCGGGTCTGCTGTGTAGACGGGGACCTGGCCGCCGGCCCCGTTTGCGAGGCCACCAGGAATCGAGTGGGAAGTGCGGGGTTGGCATGTCGTGGGATGGGTTGGACATTGTGGCAAGCCGGCGAGTTTGAGCAGATAATCAAATGTAGTGATTGAGAGAGGATAACCCCGTTTACTTATCCTCTCCCGCCATTGTATGTCGGACCACTCGAACAAGGCAGATTTCCGGGGTCCATCGAGGATTAATATGGCCACCAACCTCGTTTTATCCCAGCGGCGAAGATGGCGCGGTCATTGGTCAACGTGGCCTGTTTTCGTTTTACCCGTCATGTGCGATAGTGCATAGCCTCGTGCGTTTCATGTTTCCGACAGTGTTGGTTGGTTGTTGGTTGTCGCCAACAGTTTGGTTGGCTGTGACCAACTACACCCTTTCAGGCTCAAAACAACCACTCAGCGACAGGGTTATCAGAAAGCCAAGTTGATACCCAGATGCCAACATATCAATGCCACCGGGAGAGGACTTTCAGTTGGCGAGTCCCAACCCCCACCCACAATGAAGCACCCTTGATCACAGTCTGCCTTGCTAAAGGCCATCTAATTCTGATCTGATGCTACATGCAAGTCGATGGCCAGGTGTTCCTCGGGAATGCCTATCTATCAGGTTGAGTAGTTAAATACTGGAAACATTCTCGTGGAATCTTCACCAGAATCCAGACTCTATTCATTTTGTATCAGAGCTTACTCCAGGCACTCCAACAATCGTTCGTGACTTCTCAAAATGCGCATCACAAAAAATTTGCTTCTATTCCTGGCTGGGTCGGTGCTCTCAGAGCCAGTGGGCAATCCCTGTAAGTCCTCATTACCCCATCACCTTCTTGATTGTTTCCTTGCGTCGGAGAAGAGAGTGTTCTAATCTTGGCCAAGGCACGGATGTCGACTGCCCTATCAACACCCGGATCCCAAGTCTTGGAATTCTCAATCCAATTATCCCAAAGCCGGTCCTCTCAGAGCACAGCGACAGCCCTGATCTCCGCAAACGCGTTGGCCCCCTCAGCGACGCGGAATGGAACCAATTAGTCGCCAAAGGCAGGAAACTTGTACAGGACCTCGCGGCAGCCGACGATGAAATACCTTCTACACTCTTGGAATTTGATCACTACAAGATGGAAATTGCGGAGGGCGACGACGATATACCGAAAGCTCTACCCGGAAGAATGGAAAGAGCAATGGTAGCCGACGGGCTTAATGCCAGACAGATCGAGACTTTCAAGCCGTTCTCAACGAAGGGTCGCGGTGCACACCTGGAAGCCTTTTATTCCAGTACCATAAGCGCCGTCGTTATCACTCATGTTACTACGCAGCCGAACGCCCCGATGAAAATGTCCGAGATCCTGTACCATTCCCTGGGGGAGAAATCCCGGGTTTATTGTAACCTCGACACGGTGTATATTGCCGGGATCGTGAACATCGAGACGACAAATACCATGAAGGCCGCGGTTGCCAGGAATCCGTCGAACCATCGAGATGAGCAGGACTTCCTTCCGGGGTCAGATGGGTTTTATGCGTTACTGGCAACCCCGAATGGACGTACGGTTCCATATATGCTTATTGACCATTGGAGCGAATTCCAGAGAACGATCAAGAAGATTCACATCGATTCGAAAGTGCCGGGTGTCATGAATATTTATCTAGAGTGATCTGTGGTATTCTTCCCACATTTCTGTTTGGAGATATTCGGACTCACGGCACGAGTATTTGCTTCTTTCGTTCTTGCTTTTTTCTTTACGTCGTGTGTCCAGGTTACCTTAAGGCCATACCCTTTGCTTTGCATTGTATCCGCTGAGCTTTCAACCTGACATCCCCAGTTGGCTAGAAATATTGAGTATGAATAGAACCCCGTATAGGTCATCAAGCAGTTTCTCGGAAACTTTGGTCACCTGAATATTATAAATGACCCCCCCTCCTCGGCGTAACTCTGACATCCCGTATCGTCGTCCCCTTCATCTTCTTCCCCTTCATCTTCTTCCGAAAAGCCCGAAGACCCTAACTGGCGGCCGGTCGCTCCGCTTGAGATTGTCCCAACCTGGCCCCATGGCCCCTTTAAAAACCTCGATAGGGTCAAAATCCCGCCAGTCCTGCACGTACTCGAAGGGATATACCCCGTCCGCATCAAGCACTAGGACATCAGCCCCTCGCTCCACGAGCAGCCGAATAACCTGCTCCTGCCTCCAAAAGCGGTGCTTCACCGCAGTATGCAGCGGACGCCAGCCCTGGGAATCTCCGCCTCGATATCCGCCCCGCAGTCCGACAGCGCTTCAGCGGAGTCGACAAGCCCACTCTTCACGGCCCAATCCAACGGGGTAAGCCCCTTACCCTCGTCCGGGCATTTATATCCCCCCCCCCCCCGGTCGATCAGAAGCTTGATAATCGATGGGACCAGAGATTGCACGGCAGTATGCAAGGCTGTTACCCCATTTAGTTGGCCGGGAGAATGCACATCCAAGCCCTGATCATTAGGAGGACCAGTGAAAAATACCTTCTGATATCAAGGGCACCACGAAAGATAGGAAGTAGTCGCCTGCCGTGCCACGAATGTCACTAGCTCTCGATAGCTCTTCGCCTTGGTAGTACAAACATGTAACCTGGTGTTCGCGCCGGATTATTTTTGAGCAGACCCTGGGAGTCTTGCCAGTACCTCGAGGTGTGCAAGGAAGCTATCGGGTCCTCGGGCACCACAGAACCTGGTGGACGTTACGCTTGTACCGGAAAACATGCGAGATGAGATGAGATCGCCACCTCTTCTTTGCTTGTCGCCATTAGGTAGATCGCGAGGGTGAGATATTGCGTCGGAACTGTGAGCATGAGCTCCCGAGGGTTTCTTTTCACCACGCTATGGTAGCTTATAGCGAAAGGTACCGAAGCTAAAGATATCGACAATTGGTACTATCCTTCAACTGTCCAAAGCTTATTCAGGCGTGATGGTGCATATATTCACGGAATAAAATCCAGCACCGACCGTGTAACCGTAGATCCTGCTGTCGACCTCACGATTCAGCAAGCGGGAGCCAAACACCTGCTACTTCCTCCCACCTGCGCCTGCAGGAGGCCCAGAACGTCAAAAATGATCCTCGGTTTTGATTTTGCTTTTTTCCTGGCTGACGAAGTGGTTCTTGAAAGTCCCGCTGCTGTGACCCCTGGCCCCGAAGTATTTCTTGCCGAATTCCCGATATCCGTTGCTTAAAAGTCGGCCCTGGAAGTTTTACCGTTCGTCTGGCTTCTTTCTCGGATATCCATTCTTCTGGGTGGCTTTCCTATTGAAACAAAACAAAATGGTGAATAGTACAAGTGGCTTCTTCAAACTGAGCGATGGGCTCGAGGTATACTCGCGAGTGTGGGAGTAAGCCTAAACGACTCCCATCTCTGCACTGCCGCTGGTTAAGCTAACAGGCGAACCAATATCACTCGCCAGACCAGCCACCCCAAGCCCGTATCGCCTTCCTGCACGGCTTCAGTGACCGCTGCGATTACTACGATACCTTCTTCTCGCTCCTCCTCTCCTCCTACCCCGTCAAAGTCCACGCCTGGGACCGCCGAGGATGGGGTAAAACCGTCAAAGCGAAACCCGACGCCGGTGATATCGGTTTAGCACCACAGCTCCTGCGGGATCTCAACGACGCCCTCACGCACATCGCCTCCACGATCCCGGATATCGAGCGCACCCCGCTCTCCCTAATGGGGTACAGCATGGGCGGACAGGAGAGCGCGTACTACCTCCTCTTCAGCGAGATAGAGTTAATAGTCCTCTAGCGCCCCCCGATTGCCGGTTGGATCTTGGAGGCGCCTTATATTGGACTCGACCCTGCAACTCGTGCGGCCCGCAAGGGCTGGCTGGGACTCACAGCACTGCGGATCGGTCGGTGGTTCATGCCTAAATTCCAGTTCCCGGCACCGATCAATACGAGCTACGTCAGTCAAGACACTGCGCTCCAAAACAAGTATGAAAATGACGAGCTTTGCCATGGTCTATGTACTCTGGAGGGGATGGATTTATTGTATGTTGGCTATGCTTGGGCCGACCCCCTCATTGCATATGATTTAGAGTTATAATTTACTGATACTTGGGGTCCGATCTCCTCAGACACCGGCGCGAACTGGAACTAACTAATGTCGCCGAATCAAACGGCCCGGTTCCCTTTCACCTCACCACCAAGATTCCCTGTCCGGTTTTCTGGGCACATGGAACAGAGGACAGGATTACCTCGTATGACATTTCCAAAAGGTTCTATGATAGGCTTGCATCTTGCAGTCCTGGTGATGCTGATGCTAAGACGTTCCGGACATACCATGGAGGGTACCATCAGCTCCACGCGGATACACCGGAGCTACGGGAGGAGCTCGTGCGGGATATTGGGAAATGGGTAGAGACAGTCTTAGCCAAGCGGGTGGCAACTGAAACCATCCCAGGCTAGAGCTCCACAGGCAATATCTTAGTCCACTCGAGATCGTAAATCATGATGCGGATTAGGGTGTGGTATGGTTGAGCCCGCAACGGGGAGGGGTAGAATATACCATAAACAAAAGGATCTTCAAAGCCAATGCTTCAAGCTCGTATAACTTTTGTTTCATTCCCTTATTAACGTATCCAGGAGAGTATAGCGGTATTTTGCGCTTCCTGAGCTTTGTGCTGTGAACAGCTCACTTGCCGCACATTGAATTCCCGGCCTGCAAGGAAGCCATCACCCTCCGGCACGCAAGGAAGTTCTTCCTGGCATGCTCCTTTTCCAGGACAGATCCATTGTGTATCCTCGCACTGTGTACAATCATCGCGATTAGAATGGCCGTAGCCCCGATAACAGGTAGAAGGTCCCCGAGATGTCTCTGCTGTAGCTCCGTTGCAATCTCCGTGATCTGACCAGCCGCCTGGGCCATCCGACTCTCCGCCATAGGAAGCATCTGCGACTGATGCAGTACCGCCACGGTTGTATAGTACGTCATATGTAAGGCGCTTCGCTGGACGGCGATCGCGGGGTTTTCCACACCCAAACATGCGCCATCCGTCCATCGAAACCGGCACGCAGCGGGTAAGGCGTTTTTCCAATCCGTTAGCGCATGCTGTGCGCCCCAGATGCGATCGAGATGGCTGAAGGGGGATTTATTGGCCATTTTTGGGGCTCGAGAGGTGCTAGCCAGGGTGCAGAACTGTTGGAGGTCGTCATTTCCTTGGACTTCGAGGACATCGCTAATGCATGAACAAAGCTGGGCGTGCGATATGCAGATCTGCGCTACAATCCGCTGGGGTCTTTCGTCGTAGATGAAGGGACAGAGCGAGGATTCGCTGTGAAAAATTGGGCAACGAAAGTCGAAGTCGTCGTCTGTGAGGGGGCTGAGACCGAAATCGACGTAATTGATGCAGGGTACGCGTCGATGCCGTAGCGCGATTATGCAGTCCGTCATATATACTGCCCAGCCGATCCTCCTGCGCAGTTAGGTGCTTTGTGGAAAGACAATAGCACCGGAAAGATTTTGGAAAAGACCAATAGACTCCGCAACAGAGACGGCGATAGCGACCCAATACCTGCTGTCTTTCCCGTCGGGGGAGCCGTATCGGTAAGTCAGGAAGAGAGCGGCTTGTACGGTGACCACTGCATCGGATTCGTAGTTCTACTCGTAAAGGATCTATTTACCCATTAGCATTTAATAATCTCAATGGTTCATTGGGGACTGAGGGAGATATACCTGCACCTGTCGGAAGAATGCCTCGTGTGCTTCCTGCCTACTCTGATATCCCGCATTCAGGAGATGTTCGAGCCCAACGAAAGTGGTAGCCGAGAACATGACAGCCTGGAATAGCAGCAAACTAATCTGCCCGCTGGTTCCCTCTTCATCGTTCATGATTTCCAGGAACCTTTGCCATTCGATGATCGGCATGGATAGGAAGATCGATTCGATAAACGTTTCCATAAGAGCGTCTCGGAGGGGAATACTTGGAAGCGACAAGGCTCCGTTGAGGAGGAGAAATTCTCGACTTGACTGGGGCATGATCTTGGGCAGGGGCGCGATAAACGGTGGCAAACCATTTCCGCTGTGTGGTTTGGCAGGAATGTAGGGCCCTAATGGCACGAATTCGGCCAGAGGCTGTAAGGAACTCAGTTCGGGAAGGTTCGACCAGGCAGGCGAAGAGTCTCCTGGTAATCACTGTCAGTCTATGTCCGCAACTGCCTCAATATGTAGTCACAGACACCTACCTATTTCGGTGATAGATGTGATACTTGTCGGTTCACTGGACACGCTGCTTCGGGTATTCCATGTGCTCACTGTGAAATGCGGTGACTCGCGGGCGTTATCCCTCACCGGGGTCTTTTCTTGTTGGCCGTCCTTCGTTGAATTGGAGCATAATGATTCATTACGTCCTGCAGGTGAGGTCTTCTGTGCTGAGGACCTCCTGCGTGGGATTCTTTGGTCGGGATTAGGCATATTCTCCCCTGAGTATGATATAGGGACAAGCGTACCTTTGTCGAGTGTCTTTGTCGCAGTTGCATTTTGCACGTATTCCCCTGAGTTTCTTGCTTGTGCATAGTCCACACACTATGATGGCAGTCTGCATTGCGTCCTCAAGTGCCCGAAGGACGACAGCTGAGTCCGGACAGGTTCGTCCTATTTCCAGGGTCCAATTCAAGAGGTTAATGTTATATAACAGCTCCAGGCACAGCCACCAAACCCCAAAACGCTATGACTCCCATCTAGACCTCGAATTCTCAAAAATTAGCAATCATCCCTCATCCTGACCTTCCCCCAATTGTATATTTTTATCTGATGGCCTTCTCTCGGCCCCCCCATTAAAGTTCGCCGGACAGCGGAACAAATGGAGCCAGGATTGCCGTAGCGCGGGGAGGGGCCCAACCACAGCCCCGGATCAAAAGTTTAGGAAGGTCGACCCACGGCACACACCAATTGAAGTGTCAAACAGACGGGCCTTTCTCGTTGGGTCCGCGGAACCCGTGTCGAGACCTGAGCTCCCTCCCGAGATGGGTTGGAGTGGTTGGTAAGCTCAAGTCCTTTTGCCTGCCGTGAGTTCTGATTTCTCGTTCGGCTAAAGCGAAAGGCCCGGGCCAATATCTAAGCGGGATTTTCTATTTGCTTCAACCTCCGAGCATGGAGGATGGAGTATTTCGGGTGAGATTCGGCCTAGTTGAGCAATGAGCAAATGGCGCATCGGGTACCTTCCCTATAGGGGAACGCTATTACGCAATTACTACTCCAAATATGTGGCTAATAAACCGAGTTCATATGTCCTTTCTTGGAAAAATGAAACTCATACTAGCATCGAAATTGACCTTGTTATATTTAGTGAGTGATCTATTCAAGAGGATGTTCAACCCCCCGACTCCCGACCCTCCCAGGCCTTTCCGCAGTATACACCTCAGGCGGAATAGATATCGACCCCCCCGCCCCCTCCCGCCCACTCGAATCCTTCGATCCCAGCCGTTTACTAAACGAAGGAATACGCTGCGGAAAATCCCTCCTCATATTCAGATACGGCCTCAACGAAGGCAAAACCGCCGCCACCAGACCCGCCAGCGCATCAATCGCACACCAAAGCTGCAGATTCGTCGTCGGAACCTCGGCGTACGTGCCTACCAGGAGTATGAACCGCAATACGCTGGCGGCCATGCTCAGAACCCCGAACCCAAATGTCAGATAGAGGCCGGCCTTTTTTCTGCAACCCATCTGCAGGCCGCGCAGGATCGGAAAGGGGAGGAGGAAGATGAAGATGTCGGAGGAGAAGTGAAGGGCCCAGGTGGTTGTCCAGATGATCAAGGAGGAGTTGGAGCTGCAGTGGCCGTTGGGATTCCTATCCGGGAGGTATATATTGTATTAGAACGATACGGGATGATGCAACTTGGAGATAGAGCTAGGAAAGAGGATCCGGTTAGGTTGGGGACTTACAATTCCGAGAAATATGGAGGACAGAGCATGAAGACTATTAGAATCGTTACCACGAACGACAGCACCGAGTAGGCGACGACTATCCAGAGAAAGACCACGAAGCGGGCCAGAGAACCGGGGAAGATGTAGAAGTAGAACGTCAAAAGGGCGGCTTTGGCGAGATACTGGACGGTGAACATTGGGAACCAGGTCGCGTATGCTATTCTTCGCGATAACGGGGCCTGCGATGGGTATGGGCGCGGATTAAACCACGTTGAGCCTGGTCGGAGCCATCCGGTCTGCATGAGCTTGATGTCGAGCACTGCCATCACGACGCCACCCAGAAAAGCGAGACAGATGATGTAGTCACTGAGAATGAGCCGTTTGCGCTGTAGATGGAGTCGCAGGTAGAGACGGGCGATGATGAAAACCAAGCAGAGCCCGAGAAAGGTCCATTCTGTGGCCTGTGGAAGTTTGGTTTGGTTAAAGATATGATAGGAGAAAAAAAAAAAAGAGAAAATGAATGACGTACGATAACTGCGCGAACAGGCACAGTATACATGCTGCTGACCCAAGTCAACGGCAATATTAGCTCCCAGCACGCATGACAGACTAGATGATGGTGTGTCGACCATCTACTATATGGCACATGGCGCCCTCACTAGAAACCCGGGAGCAAGAGCAGATTTAAAATATAAAGGCTGGGATCTGCTAGCTCTGAATAAGGTTGAGATGAACCAGGCAAGGTTTACCAGTAACCAGGCTCCAGCGTCCCCCCATGACGGTGCATTCCGGGGTGACTCGTTGACTTTTATACTTTTTGCCACGAACCGAACATTTAAATCGGTTGCCAAACCTTGACTGACCAACTGAACTCCCGTGGCCGTGGCTTACATATATATCGCTTGTGTGAAAATATTCTCATTCTCATTCTCATTCACATTCTCAATGGTGGCTAATTCCGAACCCATTTCCACAAATCTAACAAGTATATAGTAATAGTAAAGAAAGAATACAGAAAATCTCAATCAACACGCAAATGCACACTCCCACATGGTCGAGGAACCGTCTCTATCATCAACAGGTTGACAGGCATCACTATCCTGGGTATCCATCTCCTTCGACCCAATCCTAATAAAAGGGTATGCACCCGCCCTGACTTCCACCAAATGATCGAATCCAGCGTCGACGGCAAACCACCGGGTCGCCGATACCTCTACCCCCTCCCGTCTACCAACCATACTGCGGGCATCGTAAACGGAGACGTCGTAGACGTAGTCTGTGCTGTCACCGGGGTCCATTTCAACGTCGACCCAGCATGTTTCTCCTCTTTTGGATCGTTGGGCGGCTGTCTGTGTCTGGGTGTGATCCTGGAGCGTAGCAAAGGGTTGTTAGTATAGTATTCTCATTCTGTTTAGTTTCGTTTTGTGTCTGAAGATGGGGGAGTGGAGATACCGTGGAAGGGGCCGCAACGACGAGCCCGACGAGCCCGAGGAGGGAGAGAGTGGAGATGAGGGGGGTTGCGAGATGCATTTTGAGTGGCGGTTTCAAGTAGTAGGAGTTGGAGATGCGTTTTTTCCCTTTCTTGGAGTGTGGATAAAACTGAAGAGATTCAAACATGATTGGGAGCGTCCTTGACATATTTAATATCATAATTTCAGGCGTCCAGGAGAAGGCTGAGCGAAAGAAAAAAAGGGTCTCGCAGAGAAGCCATGATCCCAATCGGGCGGGATGATGCGCGCGCCCAGGAAGATCGGCGAAGATCAGCATCACAGCCGGGGGGCGCAGGGTCCAGAGCCAGAGAACGCCCACGGTTCGTATCCTCGCCCGGAAATGATTTCCCATTTTGCTTCTTCATTTGAACGGTCCGGTGTCCACAGCCATGACCCTGCTAATCGGGGCCTGGCCCCAATGAGACCCGATGGGCGATGCAGCACCCATCCAGCACGAAGCGAACTCATCTCATAGCCTGCTGTCCTTTCAACCCCCATCGTCACCCGATGACTAACTTAGTCAATAATCTAACTAGATCATGAAGAATAAGAGGAACCAGTCATAAGTATAGACTGAATATGACCAACTTAAATTGCACAGGTAGGTTTAAGAGCTCGCTTTATACAACGCATTATTCATAATCGCATCAATCTCCTCCTTCACCCCCTCCGGCGTATAATCATCATCAAACCAACTCTGGATCTCCGTAACAGCCTTCTTCGCACTTTCCACAAAGGAAGAATCAATCAACGACTCCCTATGAGCCTTCAGGACCGCCGTGCAGAGCTGATCCTCGATCTTCCTATCCTGGCGATGGTACGGCGGCTCACCGATATGCGTCAGCTCTTCAAACGTGGGTTTCAAGAGCTTCACCACGTCTAGAATTCGGTCGTCCTCGGCCTTCATCCCGTTGTACATGATTTTCAGATCGTCGATGATCATCTCCGCCTTGCTGATCTCGCGTTGCACTGAGAAGCGACGTTTGTGGATGTTGTTGATCAGTGCTTGGTGGGCTTGCATGTCGACTACGACTTTCTCGGATGCGAGGTAATTTGTAGCGGCGGTGTCGGCGGCGCTTTGGGGGGTTTGGAGGGCGGAGGTCCGTCGGCGAAGGAGGTCTTTGTACCATTTCACGCCGCCCTATTTTGGTCAGATTAGCCCATCGGGAGAGAGGGAAGAGCAGGGGGGCGTACTTCGATGGTGGCATCCGGATTGTACTTGAGCTCTGCGTCAGCTACCTGCTTGATCTTGACTGTGAGCTCGTTCTGGGCGCTCTGGTAAAGCTTCAGATCGGCAAACATCTTCTCAACTGCTGTTTGCAGGTTGGGTTTTATCCCGTCCAGTTCAGCCTGTTCAGCGTTGGCTTCATCAGTGAACTTGGTTTTCAGGCCCTTCAGAGTGTTTTCAATTCCAAGCACCTGCATCGGTAGTGTTAGCCCCATATCCATGCAATCTGTTTGGTCGGCGTACCTGTTGGAGAACCGAGGTGTCTTGGTCGGCTTCCTCCACGGTATTTTGCCCATCCGTGATCGAGCCCGCCGCAGTTTGGATAATAGCCAGGCGCTTCTCGTTGGTCGTGTCGTCCCCTTTATATTCCGGCCAGAATTCGAGTAGCTCATTCAGTCCAGCGAGCCCAGTTGTGATGGACTCCAGTGCCTCCTGCGTGCTGTCCTCGAAAGGGCTAACAATATCCGACTCGAGGGCGTAAAGCTGATCCTGCAGGTCCTTTATATCCCGCACCCATTTGGATAAATAATCGTCCTCCCCTGCTGCTGGCGGGCTAAGAAGATCCACGCCATCATTGCGCTTATCATCAAACAGATGCTTGAGGCCATCCTCTGACAAGTCCTTGATGAGGGTCTTCCTTACCCCTATAATAATCCTAAGGAATGTCAGCTAGGCCAACAAGAAAAATCGATTGACATACTGCTGCCATCCGTCTGTCACGCCATCAACCAGCGACTCGTCAAGTTTGCGACGTCGGCGTTCTTGCCACGCCCCATTGATGTAGCCCCGGAGATTCGTCTTTTCATCACTCGTTACCCACACCGCGGCATTTGTAATGTAGTCAAAGACCTCCTTTGCAGTAAGACCTGTGATAGCTGGGAGCTCCGCCTTGAGTACTCTGGAGATAGCTACCGCTGCCACCTCGTCTCTCATCTTCGGGTCACTGACGAAACGACCAGTGGCAGACTTCACTGCCAATCCAGCCATGGCACCCATGGCAGGTGCATAACTAGCTCCAACCTTTCCGTAGAATATGCGACTGACGAGAATGCCGCAAGCCATCACGGCGCTATATACGCATTGTGCATGTGCTCTCGTTGCCTCGTTCTGGCAAGGTTGGTGGTCAGCCATGGTCCACGGTGTCATGGTTGGGGTTTACATACGGTTAACTCATCCACCCCTGCAATGGCAAAGCCGACGTTGGCTAATTTGTCTTGAAGGTCCGAGTTGGCGGAGTCGGGCAAACTGTGGATCTCAAACATTTCTCTAAGGTTCCCAGGTGAGCACCCGACTTTATAATTCTTATAGTGGTAAACTTACGGCTGCTCCGGTGATAATTTCCCTTTTGAATTGCTGAGGCTGTGGATGAGCGAGGCATGGAACTGCTGATAAGCTGGCGTATTCGCCTGTCTCTTCATGCCTACTATCCTCGTGTGGCCCTCGGTTCGATCAAGCCACACATCACTAACCACGTAGCGGTCTGGCCTGTCGCTCATAGGCCGCAGCCACTCATCTTCAAACGCATCGGTTCTCATATATTCACAATTGTCAACCAGGGACAACTGGGAGGGCGCTAGTTTTCCATTCGATGCGAGGAGAAGCGCCCGCACGTTGTCCCTGTCTTCGCAGTTGGCGACTACTCCCGCCGACACCAGTAGATTGTTCGCCCTGCACGCGCTCATAGTCAGCATCGGCATACTTTAGCGGAATCCACCAAAAAAAGAAAGCCGCAGAGTCATACCATTCATTCTTCACCAAAGCCCCATCCTGATTCTTGAAAAGAAGGTCGAGATAAATAGACGTCTCCCATCCACCGTGCTCATCACGGACCTTGCCACTCAACACCGAGCCACCTTTGAGAGTGAGGCTGCCTGGTACAAAAAGCGATCTCAGCGTTGTGCCCTGGGCGGAAGCGGTGTTTTCCGGTGTAGTATCGAATCCCTTGTACTCTTGGCTCACACCAACATGGTTGTCAAGACAGACGCTGCAGAGTTGCCAATCGCCATCGTTGTCGAGTTCGGCAAATAAATATAGCTTGTCTGATTCCAGGTCAGGTTCGAGCCGGATGTACTGAGACGAAGTGGAGAAGACCATCGTGAACGTTGTTGGGTATGGTTGTAAGACCAAATACCAGGGAAGTCCCCGCCAATTTATAGTCGTAGCTTGCCTAAGGTGTACTTGACATCGGCGCAAAGCGGGGTTGAAGGGGGAATGTCTCTCATTTCAAAGCCAGCTGAGTGCTCCTCCATTGCTATTCCAATCAACGGATCGTTGTGCCCCTCCTGTTGCAGAACGGTGGGCTAGACTCTGCCCCTCCTCCCTTCGATCCATCGCGTCCAGTATTTTCAAGGTTCTAGGCTAAGGAACACACATTTTGAACATGGCGGGACTAGCATTCAGCCAGCCTCTCTGATGCAGATGGTTCCCAATCCAGCTAACCAGCTATTCCTCGAGCGCTAGTGGCTCTTGGGCGACTTTGACGTTGTTCCACACTAGGACAGTCAGCACAGCTCAGATGCTGTCAAGCACAATCCAGCAGATGACGGGAACCATCCGAGCAGCCCAATCCTACATTAGTTTGGGGCTAGCCTGCGCTCATGAACGTGGAGCTGGTAAGCGGTTGGCAGCCGGGCCCCGAATTGCCCAATCAGAATCCGTTGCTTGCCTCCACGATCCTGCCATCACCAAAGTTCTGCAGCGATAGCGGAGCATAGTGAACACGACCTGCAGAATCCTTTTCAAGACTCGTCGGCTCCTCTCACGCTTGTCCAGGCTCTTGGAACTATTTTTCCCTTGCCTTTGACCTGTGGGAAATCAGCAGAAAACACCAGGGAGGGGCATCCGGCGAAACCGGCACGCCACGTCACGCCCAGCCAGCCACCTGGGTGGGCGAGCCCACGAACACGGATAATTCAACTATCATGAGTGAGACCAAGTGCCGGTTTCTCGGATATGTCAATTTGATCTTTTTTATGATATATGATAGGTTCCTAACACCACCTTCCCTTTACGTAGCACTCAGTGTTTTCCTCAAATTGGGAAGCCACGTTCCTCTGCCCAGTGCCCCGTATTTGCACTATCAGGAAGAGTGACATAGGCGACCAACCATCCATCCCATTGGTTATTCACTTGGATTCATGAAGAAGATCCTGGATAAGCTCAAAGTGGAGAGGTTAAATCAGCTCATACAAGATGCGCTAAATCACCTTGAAGAAGAAGGATACATCAGGCAAATTTATAACATTATAGGCTCCAGCTTGTCTTTCAGGCCGCCCTCTTGGCTGTTAATCTGCCCCTCTCCTAAAATCTGCTACCTGACAAAGCCCCCTCTTCCATCAAACTAATATACGAGTAGAAGAAGTGGAGAATTTGCATATAGACTCTTATACTAAGACACAATCGCCCCAAAACCAACAAATAGAACCCCCGCAGCGGCCTACTCGAGTATTTACATGAAACATCCCATATCTTGCCATAACTCAACCCAACGACCCTCTTCCACCCCGCCTCCACGGTACTTCAATCCCTAATGACAAGCCCTCCCATACCTCCTCAACCGCATATAATTATACGGCAACGGCGCCAAAAACCCTGCCCCCACCGACACCACCGCCGCAGCCCAAAACCCCGGGTCGTGGAGCGCCACCACCCCACCCGTAAGATGATAATCGACCGCATTCTCCGCCGCCTCCATCGCCAGCATAGAAACCAGACTCATTCCCATCGCTGTGCGGGCGGCATTAGGCCAGGAGAGCTGGTCCGCGCCACGGCGGAGGAGGATCGTTTCGAGGATTATGGATGTTGTTATTCCCGAGGCCACTACACAAGTTTAGCTTCAGTCCTACGAATATGATTAAGGGAGGGATTGGGGGGGGGGAGCGAGCTTACTGGAGGCGGCCATGATAGTTCCCATACCCAAGGCCGGGTAGTAGGTTTGTAGGAGCCATAGAGCGGAGAAGTCACCGAGTGTGCATCCGACTAGGCAGCGGAGGGTGTTGATCCCCGCGCGTTTCCATGTGGCGCGACAGGTCCAGAAACCGAGGTCATGGAGTGGTGGGGATTTGACAGGACTTGCTGTCTGTGTTTCTTGGCCCTTGCATGTCGCTGGGGAACTCTTAGAGTATTTATTTGGCCCAATGGAATGGCAGGCTTGGACAGCAGCGAAGCTGGAGAAGGCTCGTGGCGCCGGGAAGGTGCGGGCTGATCGCAGGGAGAGGAGGGGAGAAGGTGTTCGCATCATGATGGTTATTTCTTTCCAAGTGAAAGAGTAAATGAGATTAAATCCATTTCAAGATGCGACTACCCTCTTTTTAAATAAAAGACCCTCAATAGATGATTCATTCTCCGAGTTGTCTTTTTCATTGGCTAAGGAAACTTTTCACGCGAAAAAAACGCGTCACGTGATATTCTTTTCTGGCCTGAACAACACCCAGCAAATGCTCTAAAACAAGCCAAGAATAATGAATATTTTCGGGGATACTTCTGAATAAACCCCCCATAGAATGAACGCAATTGCGGCGATATTAGAACATGTGCGAGGATCCTCTTATTAAACGATGCATGGGTGCGACCGACCGTCTTCATTGGGATCACAAGAAAAATGATCAATCGGATCGTGGGAGTCATATAGAGGTTTATCGTAAGAAGAGACCAATCAAGTGAAAGACCTAAAATCCTCGGTATGATATTAAAAGCATAGGACGTGGTGCGGGCGTGGTCTGGGTAGGGAAGGTTTTTCAGATGAAGTTATATATAATGACACACATCAACATTACATGATCACTAGCATTCATAACCACAATCCAAAAGATAGCGGCAATTTGCACTGGCCCGAGGCAATCAGCAAGACACAGGGTCAACCAAAAGCTTTCCAGTCGGTGAATGTCCGCTCCAGGGCGGACCAACGCTGTATGGCTTCGTGGAAGGGGACAAGCAAGCCCAAGGCTCGACTAGCTTCCAGGTCGGATTCTGTTGGAAGTCCGGGGAAGGCAAGGGTCTCACGATTTTATCAGATCCTATGTTTGGTGCACTGCAGGTCCCTTCATTGCCGAACCTGCCATCCGAAGCGCAGAACCACAAGTGAGGGAGGTTCGAAGGGACAGGTGCGCTACGTAGGACCGCTGTCATTCTATGTAGTTGACTTCAAGAGGTTCCAAGACGGCGAGATATATGGCATAGAAACGACATGAATATTAGAAATTGAAGAAATAAATGTCATTAAGACCCATCCCAGCTCCGTGCATCCCGATCCTTCAGGGTCTTTCTTTTCTCGAAATGAACATCGCACCCCAGTACGAAACTTTACATCAGGATTCTTACCACTCCCACTACTCCAGCAACCATAACCAGCGTCATACTAAGCCCCTTCGACAGCGTAGCCGCATCCTCGGGATCCTCCGTATCAATTCCCACACTTGGCCCATCAGATTCATCGTCCGAAGAATCCGACGCGCCCGAGTCCGCCTCACTAACCTTCTTCGCCTTAGAACAAACAATCTCCACCTGCAGATTATCCGTGTCCCGGAACAAGTTACCTTCCAGGGGCACGCGGGCAAGCACAGCAACAGCCACCCGGTCAATCATCTGGTCGTACGGTGTATCCTCAACCGCCCCAGTGACATAGGGATTTGTCGCGTTGCCAGACTGAATCATTCTCGTCATATCCCCGTTCTCGTATGCCAGCACTGCATGCAAAAATCACCGTCAGTACGAAATACCAATAACCTACGACAGAAAATGAGGGGCAACCAACCTCCCGTTCCACCCAGAGTCCCACCGGGCCCATCCACAAAGTACGGGTCAGTGAGAGCCCCATCCGGGCACCCCAACGCCGTGATATTCTTCATAATATCATCAAACGGATTATCCAGACCAGCCAGGGCGAAGGACAAATCCGCCGAAACACGCGTATACCCGGTCGCCATCCTTTTCTTGACGAACTCGATCAGATTCTTCGAGCAGTCCGCACCCCAAACGCCATCGCAGCCGTTGTTCCCGTCGCTGGGGGTGCCGGTGATATTCTCCCCGAATAAGACGGCCATGTAGTCTTCCTGGCGGGCGGAGGCGGAGAGCTTGCTTTCGGTGTATTCGAGCCAGAAGGCGACTTTGGCGTCGGCGACTTGGGTTTCTCCCGGGCGGATGCTCTCGGAGGCGAGTTCTTCGTCGGTTTGGACGTCGAAGGCGAAGACGAAGTCTGCGCCGGAGGGGAAGATGGGTGAAAATTCGAAGCTGGTCGATCCGAGGGCCATGGGTTCGATGCAGCTTTCGTAGGAATCGACGCTGCAGTCGGGTGTTAGGGCGAGGGCTTGGTTCGCGCTGGCGAGGAGGGCCAGCGCCAGGCTCAATTTGTCTGTGTGTGAGACCATTGCATAGAGATTTTCTGGATCAGTTATGCGTCGTGATCATGAGCGACAATGGTGAAGGGAAGGAAAGAGAGGCGTGAAGCAGAGTTGGGCGCTTTCGGTCTTTATATAGAACTGCGCGCAGGAAATGGCCGCCCTTGGCACCATCCTGCAGGTCTTGGCACGGGCATCCAGGACGAGCTGCTGTCGAAAGAGTTCACTCTCTTTCCTGACTTGGCCCTGAGTGCCAGGATCCACCAGTAATAACCAGCCTTGGGGAAACTGTGGCGTTGGCAGAGTTCTTTTTATACGAGATCAATGCAGGGGCCCAGCATGCCAAGGGCGGCAAAGGAATAACGATACTCTGCAGAAAGTTTCCCGCCCAATAGAGACGCAGAGTAAACGATACCCCTTTTCCGGTGTGTCCATCAACACCAAGAAGGCTAAGCCTGTCAATCCCTCATCATAGCCAAACTAGTTCCTGTTCGGTGTTCAGTAAGGGCATGATTGTCCTGAAACGGGGTCATCTGCGCGGGGGGTATGCCAAGCTTTTATTTTGGGAGAGGCAAGCCACGGCGTCTGTTGTCTGGATGTTATCGTGCAAACCCCCAAATGGGATCTAAATCCAGTCCAGGGATTAAATGTCAAAGGTAATTGTCGAATCTCCCGGGGAAAAAAGAACTATTGATCCATATCCAAAATCGCACTCATCGCCGGCAACGGAATCCGCAGATCCACACCTTCCCCCTGACCAATAAAGAACGCCTTTTTACTCTCCATATTGAAGTTCGGATACGCAAGAGCCAGACGCGCAAAATCAGGCACCTGCGATGACCGTTGGACATGACCCTGAGATTGCTCCTGTTGTCGTCTTCGCTCCTCCTGGTCGAGAACGACCGCGCCAAGAAATGTCAAGCTTTGTTGATCGTTCAACGCTCCACCAAGGGCTACCGCTTCCTCGAGCGCAATAACTCTCTCTGCGATTGCTGCGGAAACATGACTATTGTGGAGCCCTTCCTGGCGGGATGAGCGGCGGAGAAGATTGACCGCTCTACGGCGGATCCCCGGGTCCCTGCATAGTGTGGCAGTGTCATAGAGGACTGGGATGATGCCGAGATCAAGAGAAAATGAGGGCTTGTGTCCGGGTGATGGGGGAGATGAAGCGCCAGCCCCAGACACCTCTGTCAGGTCGAATACCGAGGCGGCCAGTGAGACAATCTTCTCGAAAATCAGGTTGTACTTGTCCCATGCGCAAGCATGCGTGCTGTTGTTGTTCGCGAGATCGCCCAGAATCGTGTACCTGTATTCATGGATATGGAGGGTGTTCAACCCGATGCGCTCCTTGTAAGTAAGAAGATGGCCGCGCGACTCCTCAAACCGCCGTAGTGCCGTGGACCAGCGTTCTAGAAGGACTTGGTATTCACGAGCCAAACTTTCCCGCCATTCGGTCGCGACCTGTGTTGATTCAGAACTATCCATTTTGTGGAATTCTCGATAAAACACCCGGGCGCCGTGCTCCATGTAGTCGTGGGCTTCGGCGATGGAGGAGAAGCAAGTTGGCACTTCATCGTAACTGGTTCCTTCTAATTCTGATAGCAACGATCTGTCCATGTCGCTGCGGGTCTGTTTCATTGGAAAGTCAGGATTTCTCATTTCTCACTCTGTAGCCGGAGGGAGGGAATCATGGGCGGACTGTACCAGAGTGAAGGCCTGATTCTGAAGCCTAAAGAATATCTTCCGCAGGGTATCCATCTCCACCCTCGACACAGTCGACGGCGAAAGAAACGGATGGTGATACGTACCCGAGCGAGGATCCCGACGAACCTCCTGCAGAATCTTGATACCGTTCCTGATATGCTTGACCGCAGACACATACCGACTCGACATGATCTGAAACATCAGTCAAGCCCGATATTCACCACAGCCAGAATCAGGAAAGGATAGAACCTACCTCGATACAAACAAATAACACACACGAAATCAAACACACATCCACCGTAAGCACACTCTGACTCATCCCCACACCCCCGGCATCCGGCAACGCACACGACGACTTCCTCAACGCATTAATCGCACTCACATACTGGCCCACGGCAAACCGATCATCCCCTCTCCTCGAAAACCACAACCCAGGAATCGTCTGATCGTTCTCGAAATTCTCATGCAAAGACCCCAACGCAATCAACGCATGCCAAACCGCGTTCTCATGCTGACTCGCCTGCAACACCAGTCCACTCCAGAACTCACTCTCGCAGTACCCCGCTAACGAAGGCACAGTCCGCTCGTAGAAGAACTGGAGCGATCGGACCTCTTGCTCACTCTGCGGGTACTGGAAACCGCGCGGGAAGAGGAAGGGGATTCGGTTCCTGTGCATGTGGATATCTTTGCGCGGTGGGGGATTGGGGAGCTCATACCCGTCGCATTTTCGGCCAGTGGAGGTGCATTTTACGCAGTTGGGTTTGGCTTCGTCGCATTTTACTCTTCTTGCTGCTGGAGTAAGCGATGAACCGCACTATGGAAAATGGAAGGAATCTTACTCCTGGGAACTGGTTAATAGCCGTCTGGTGTGAAGGGAATAGTGAGCTGCTTACTTGCATGTTATACAGCCTGTTCGGGTCCGAGTTCGGAAGGCGCGTTCACCTGGCGGTGTGAGACGCTCCGCCATTTTCAGGACGGGAGAACACCGCGGCTGAATGATAATTGGGATAGATCAGGCGATAGAACTATGGATATGTACTTGAGAGGTGAATTTGGACCGTCGGATGAATTCTCCGATCGGATTAGCCTGGGTGTGAGGCGTTCGTGTTGATTTGAGATCGAGCGGGGATCTGGAATCGTCAAAAGAGGAAAACCCGCGCGCCAAGAAATGATATATTAGTCATCACCTCCTGCACCACGTCCATAATTAGTTAAGGCTAGCTATGCAGATCTTATGCAGCATCTTATGCGGTGCCTGAGGCCCCCGCTGCTTCCATTGATATCCCAAGGATGAATGAAATTGAATTAATATTATAATATAATGATAAATTATGTATCCCCGTCATTAAATCTGCCTAGGTAGTATACCCTAATTTCAGACAAAATAACTAAACATCAACCGAGGGTTTCGCCGACTCCACCTGCTCCAACTGAATAAAACTCTTGTTGGCTCCCCGCTCACTGTAATCGACGGAGTACGTCACGGTTCTTGAAATACGGCGCTGACTGGGCGATGGACTAATATCTTGTTCGTAGGAATGGTTACTCGATCCGCCCAGAACCGTGGGGAAGAAGCGAACGAGGAGGGCTCGAGAGGCGGGGAGACAGGCGCAGATGACTGCGATCTGGCATTCGATTACCGACCAGTGCGTGATGGGTTGTAGGTCGACTGGAGTAGAGTTAGATATAAGATATCTGGGTGGATTCGAGGGAAGGGCTTACCACTTGGATTAGTGTTTTGTTGATGTGTGAACAGGACAACGACCCGCAGGATTGCGATTGCAGTGAGGCTAGACTCGAATCAGTACACAAAACTTCGAGTTCGGATTGGAAGAAAGACGGCTGACACAAGACCCATCCCAAACATAACACAAATCCCGATCTTCTTCCGTAGTGACAGAGTCAACTGTAACACCTCCGAAACCGGCATAAGGATCATGATTAAATCCACCGCGATATTCAGAAAGCAATTCACCAGCGTCGACTCGATGAAATTAATGCACTTGCCCGTATCCTCGCTGGCCCAACCGGTCCAGGAGAGATGAACTGGGATACACCAAAAGGCGTCGACGAAAACCCAGGTGAATGCAATTGCGGCGTTGAGGGCGATGGTCGTGTATGTGACATAGCGAAATGTGGCGCTCTGGAAGATCCGCAGGAGGAACAGACACACTGATATTTTGGCTAGGGATATTTGGACTTTGTAGCAAATGACTAGCCCGTAGAAGCGCTATGTACAGGTGTTAGGTCTGTTCTCTCAATAGGAGGAGGGGGTCGTACCTTGTACATCTGGGTGATGTTGCTCAAGGGGGTGATATCCCACAAGTTCTGGCCAAAGCCATAATGGATCACTTTCTGGGGTTAGGCATATATTTTTAAGGAAGAATATGGGGTTGAAACCTACTAGACGCGTTAAGGGCGAAAATGACGACACCCAGGGCCTGAGGTCTGTTAGCAAGATGTCTGGAGCAATTGATTTCAATGATCTCACCCATGCGATGCCGATAGTAACATCGTCCCATCCCCATCCCCCACCCAGGCCCATCCACTTGGCCACAAGCCTCATCGAGAAAAATACTGTCGCTAGGATCAATGGAGCGAGTGTTGCCCCTTCGACTACCGGACGGCCCTCCTGCATAGGTTTATCACACATGCGAGAGCCAACTCGTGTCGCAGCTGCATCCGATCAGCAAGTAACGACCTAGATGAGTAAGGAATCACTTACTGAGCGAGTCTCTCACGGTGCACTCGGCCAGAACACACTCAGCCAGCGCAGACTGGTACTCTCGGTCTGCACATAGACATCGCATGTCCATCGGCGCGCAGACCGTGACATTACTCGCATAGACCCGTTGGCCACAAGAAACCTGAAACGATGGTCAACTCACGATCCCAGATCCAACCTTCCCATTCCCAAACATACCGCGCATTCCGGCAGCGATTCAGCCACGACCACTATGACGAACGAGATAAACAGCAGAAGTCTAAACGGCCACATTATCGCGCCGAGGTTATTCGCAGGTTCACGTCTAGCGATTTTGCATGTGGTCCTGGGAAGGATATATGTACAATCGAGGATCGCCCGCTGGTGACGAAGCTCGGGATACCCACTGAGGCACCCCGTTCTCCGTTCGTTCGACATTCCCAACTTCACCTTTCCCCCGCACCCAGCTGTTGGTTCTGAGAACCGACCAAGGCGCAATGATTGGCGGCGATAGTGGCCAAAGCCTCTTGCTAGTGGGGAGATAGCGTACCATGGGTCGGGGAAACTGTCACACTGCCCCCAGTTTGAAGGTTCCCGTTGGATGGCTGGCTCACTGACAAAGCATTAGAGTTTGGTCCACCCGTTCTTCCGTCCTTCTTCGACTCTTCTTCCCACGTTCTGGCCAAACGTGTCGTGTTGGTCCATGGAACCGACCGGAAATCCAGCCCTCTGGGACAAGAGTCAGGCCCATATTGAGATAAATATGACGGAATTGACTCCCGAGTACCCGGTCACGCACTGCAATCGAGAGGAGCTTCTCCTCGCGTCGGACCCGATGCTCTGGGAGGGTTGGGGTGTTCCCGTCAGCTGTGGAATCCAGGAGACGAAGTGGGTCGCTGCCTCGTATCTTTGGCTTTCGTCCTACATCGCGTGAACTCAAATCGAGTGGTCCAGAGGTCACACTTTGACTTTTTGATGAGATCACCGCTGGACTGGGGAATTACATAACGAGCTATTGGACCTGCACAGTCAGCACAAGGAAAGGGGAAGCTTCAGGAGTGCAGCACACTAATTTCTCACTCAACCGAAACCTTCCTGCCAATGAGGATTTTCTGGAAGATTTGGAGAATGAACCGAAGTTTCCAGAACAGGGAAAAATCTCCACGGCTGGGTAGCCTACCACCAGGCCTGCCTGCGACGGCTAGATCCGCGAGTTCGGGGCAGTGCGGGAAGCTTGAAGGAGGTTGGGGAATGTCGATCGCCGAGGGACACCTTCTTTCCTTCGAATATTCCAGGCCTGATAAGGACAACAGACAAGAACGGTGGGTTCGTGCTTCTGACTGGCCGGATAAGAAAATTCTAGGCTGGGGGCTCTTAACTTATTACTAAAGAGGGAAGAAGTGTCTTTTGAGAAGAGATAACTATCTTATTGAAGGGCTCATTGGCTACCCATTCTGGACCATTGTAAATCCAACAATATAAAAGAATAACAATATCGTCAAGGGATAAAATCAATGCAGATCCTAGGTACATCGAGTGCGATCATCTTGCGTTCAGAATAAACGTGTCTCACTGTCGAGAACCAACCCTCCGCCCTGTGAGGTGATCGGCTTCTCGCGGTCGTCGGGGCAATGGGCCGTGACACTGTTCCAGTACTTCAACTGGTCGTTCGCTTCGTCTAGATCGGTGTTCGCCTGCTGGAGGTCACTTTAGGCCTTCTGGAGGTCGATCGATGCCCCCCCCCCCGGTTGCTGCCCGTGAGAGAGACTGCGCAATCGGTGTATAGGAGACCAGTGAGAAACTGAACCCATATTGATTCGGAGACGGAGATGAAAATGACCGCATGGTCTCTCTATTAGCCAGACGATCTCTGGCTCCTCCCTGTATCCACACTCACACCCAGATGTATCACAGATTAGATAGAATGTGTTGGTCTTATCTCTCTCGCTCACTCATTGCAATCCCCGGTATTTGTGTTCGCTTCAAATAAGGATACGATCCCATTGGAAAGCACCCCCCACCCTGAGCAAGCGGCCCGATCCGCCCGAGATTTTGGAATTGATGGTGGCTGGCCGTCATTGATCTGAAAGGGCCAGGGAGCTGGGTCTCTTAGATCGTAAAGTCATGTACATAGGGGGGATCGTAGGGTTGAAATTACCATATTTACTAGCTCTTTTAAGATTTCGAAGTGGCTACATGTGTTATTTTAGAGGTCCTGTGCGGGGTATATAATCTGGAGTATTTATATATTAGAGCTATTGACAACTCGCTCAGATCGTCTGGGAAACCTCCTTTTTGTTTCAATCTCGTACAAAAGGACAACGATAATCCTCCCCCAGCGCGGGCAGCGGAATAGTAAACGGACCATTGCCTTGGACTGGGTAAACTTCAGCCAATTTGACGACTCCTGCCACTGGTAATTCCTCGCTATAGATGACACCCAAATACCTAACCCATTATTTCCCCGTGCCTAGTTACAGAAATGCAATACCTCTCCACTCCAATCAACAATCCCATTTACACCAGAAGCCATACAGCTTGTCCGATCCATCGGGCTCCTGATGGAGCGAACACAGACCGCCGCCGTGGATGGCATCGTCGTAGGTATCAAACACGACATCACCAATAGTTATGATGGGGTATTTTTTCGCCTTGATTTGCACCGTATCATCCAATGGAGTGTTGACGCTGAAGTACCGGCCCTCCCACATTTCCACATCCTTCCTCTCGCCCAGGATCCGTCCATCGACTTCCCTCACGACGACATTGTATCTGAAGTCTTTCTTAGAACTGGTGAAGGTGTCGACTGCAATGCCGCAGCGGGTTGCTTTCTTTCCAAGATCCTTTGTTTGTATGGTTAGGCTTTTTGGTCTGATCTGTATTTTGTACGGTGTACACATGGAAGTACATACCTTGACCGGGGTGGCAGACACAAGGCCCAAGAGAGAAATAGTAGGGATGAGGATAGTGGAAGGATGCATCTTGCACGGTTATATGCCGCGAGGAGGTTCAAGGTGTTTCTTGTTATTGAAGATAAAATAAGATTAGGAGTTCACAGAGTAGTTCGCCGACATCAGCCTGGCTATTTTATAGGCATATTGATTTCAGGCGACCAGAAGAAGGCCGAATGCAAGCACTGCCTCACTGTCCGTCTAGTTGAACGCAACCGGGATCCAAATCGGGCGGAATGATGCGCGCGCAGCCGACGATCAACAAAACACCCGCTGGGCACAGCCCTGTCGTGCAACCTCGCCTTTGGTCTATCTATCTATCTGAAAATCACCTTATATTGTATTTAGTAGAAAATACTGCCTTCAGGTAAATATACGCCTTATATCTATCTGTCTTTCATCTCTCGCGTCAGAGATACTACCTACTTATACATGGTCTGCGCAGAGTGACGGTCGCTAGTATCTGGGTAGAAGACAGTTCGAGACGAGGGCAAGGCTCTCATCTGGCAAGGCTAGAAAGGACAACAAGGCACAGCCCTCCCCTCGTCTGACAGGTCACACAGACCCAAGCCTCTCGAAGAGCCATCTCCCCGCCTCGTTAACTTCATCGGGCGAAGTTGTGGCCAAGAGACACTTCAGAAACATTCACTCATAACCAATTACACATATTCTATTCCAACAAAGCCCGAACTCCTGATAAAACAAACACCATCAACCCTGTTCAACTAGTCGCAGTAAACGATCCTCCTGCCAACGCTATTTCATCGGCGCACAGGATCCACAAACAATATGGTGGCATTGGACGCACACCGGTTGGTTCCGATATAGATTCGGCCCATCACCACAATTACACTAGCCCCGATATCTTAGCACAAATTTCCTTTATATGCGGAAGGGGGTTGAGAGAACTTACACAGACATAGATATCTGTATATGAGTTGACGGGCCCTGATGTGTAGCCGCCTAAACGTGGTTGGGATTGTCCTCGACAGGGATATGTAGAAAACTGGCCGAGCTGAGGAACCACCCAACCCCTGTTAGTCTGCGGTCGCAGGAAAGCCAACAAGCAAACAAAAAAGAAGTTCATACCTGAAAGCTCTCTGCTGCCCTATGAAAACCGGACCGCTCCTCCCCGAGTATGCATGCACGTCGATCGCTCATTGTCCGGGATAGTAAGGTTGGTGGTACCAAGCGCGTTTTTTACGGCGGAGACTCTTCTTGGAAGGAGTTGATTTAAGAATAGAGAGAAAGAAAATTGGATATCAAAGGAGACTTTCAACTTTTCCACATCCCATCTCCGGTCTTAAGTATCTCATCCCAGAGTCACGCCCTAAGCCATTTTGCCCACGATGAAAAGTCTCACGAAGGCTTTCTCCATCCAGACGCCTAGTTTATCAGCCCTCGCCCTTTTGCCTTTTGCCTTTAACCCTGAGGCGAGAGTGAGCACATTGGAGGCTTTCTTCATTTGAGCGAAGCGCTTCGAGGGAACTTTCTCTGCGAGTCTGCCTTATGGCACTTTGATAGCCTCAGCCACAGCCACAGAGGGCAACCCGGGCTCCCGGGTCAACCACCAGCCCCAAACAGGGCTTTATTAGGCGCTTGACCCTCCGGGTGAGCCACCAGGTAGCCCGATGCCCACTGCCCTGGGTTGAAGGGTTAAATAATGACTCATATAGGGCCCTCGAATAAGCCGTTTCACCACATATGACCTACCCTAGAAAGTGGGGAGGGCTTTCTGTCCGCTCAGCCTTATTTGAACCACTTCTCATATCCGGGCGGTGGAACTCTGAGCCACCATGTCCTTTGCCGTCCTGTGATTCAGTGGAACGTCGAAGCATCCCGAAGAATACAAGATTCAAAACTACCTCCACTCCTCCAGCGTACCCTTGTCATCAGCCTCATAGATAAAACGAACCTGCCCCGTGTTTGTAAGGCCACCAGCAACGGCTAACCGTTCGGGACCAAACTTTCCCAAGTTGACCAACTTGCCTGCGCGGAACATGACGATTTCTTTGGCCGCGCTCCGGAAGAAAACCCTATCTTTATTATTAGTAGGGGTACGTACTATTGATGAAACAGGGCAGCCACTTACGCCATCTCATTAATCAGACGGAGGTCAACTCTCCTCCCCGATATTGTGCTTACATTACACAACATTCGCGCACTGGGAGTTTCATCCATCGCTTCCTCGTCTGTTCTCCTGATCTCCATATTTGAATGGGTGAGCCAACTTCTCCATCAGGGTGTTGCATTTCCGAGATCCACAACCCTCCGATTCGTCAGGCACGGCTGAACAATTGATCAGCCACGGATTTGCGTAGTATCTCTACCTACGACGGAGTATTTTGAGATAGATCCCTTTGCTTCGCGTATCATTCGCGATAATTTGGATCACCCTTGGTATGTAGACCATCAGAGCAGTCCGATAGCTCTGGACTTTGCTTGATCCGGAAGCATCCCATCGCGCAGATCCCGTGCATGCATCCAATCATCCCGAGTAATCGTACCTAAGGAGCTCCTCTCGATCCAAATTTTGAGTTCAATATTTACATGCAGCAAGACTACGCCATGGAACACACACACAGTCACCCCACCAATTTTGCTGTGTTTCTCGGACTCTGATGGTAATTATGCCATATAGCCTGGGCCCTCCACCCGCCCCCTCCTCTCCTTCCCTCCCTCGCCTATTCAATATGCCTTCCCTATCTTCTGCAGACTATTCCAACTCTCAGAGCCCATATCTAGAACCGAAACCACCATGACCACCGAAACAGCCAAGTTCCGCCAAGGTATTGAATTTATTTCTATCCAGCCAAGCCCCCACATCTCTAACTTGATCCCGCTTCTCGGGAACTGAGATTGCATATGGCTTCTTGGTGGGCTGGACAAACCGCGGGCCTGGCAAACGGGCGGACTTTGTCTACATACAAGACCCCATCCGGTAACATCGTCGAGTATATCAATGGCAAAAAGGGTGATATCATGACCAAAGCGGCACCAGGCACCGGTCTGGCGGTGCAGCCTTTCGTGGGGGCAAACTTATGAAATTGGGAAAGTTGGGCCCCGAACGCTGTGCCATCGCCGCTCAATGGCCGGGTCACTGGGATTCCAAAGATGGGGAAACACAGGTTTGCTATATCTATGAAGCTGATGACAAGGGGACTATGGAGGGGTGGTATGAGGACGACAGCCGTGACTGGATAAAGAGAGACCTCAGCCTGAAGATTGTCCCTAAAACTAGGCTTTGGCAGAATGGGGTACTTCACGGGCAATTTGCATCGGGCCCATCAACAATATCTAAGGGGGAGCAGGTGCAGGGGAACGACCAGTTTGAATATGTGAAGGCCATTCATGCTGTGGCAGAGGAGGTAGCCCAGGGGTTATGAACATCAATACGAGGGGGAGATCAATACGAGGGGGAGATGGGCAAGGAAGGAAGGGTATCATTTTGTTGCGGCACTGTTTAGTTGTAGGGCGTGTAATCCATATTCGTTCAGTAGTATGTTATCCCATGTCATTCTGATGTTTTGAATCCTTGATCATAATATCGTGTACTGGCATACGGCAGATTTCCATACGTAGTGCAAACAGAAACGCATGGGTAACCCTGGACATATAACCACCCCCCTAGGACCGATACTGGAACAACTCCAATATGCCCGTCTTCCCAACCGCCGCTGCAACATCCAGACTCGTCTTCCCTTGTTTATTCTCAGCCAGAGGGTCAACGCCCTTGCTCACCATGAATTCAAAAAACATCCCGTCGGCCTTGCAGAGCGATGCCTGTAATGGTACTCTTTTTCCGCCGCAATGACATGCAACACTGTGTCCCCATTATCATTCCGTGCCAGCACACCCGCCACCGGGAAGATTTCAGGGTAAAACCTCTCATTTCTAGATATAATATGGTCTTTTCCAGCCGCGGAGGCGAAATAGGTGAAAAGGGGCGGGTTCCCTTTGGCGTCGCGGACGTTCACTTCCCCTCCTGCATCCAGATACACTTTCCATAGTCGCAGGATGCCTGCGTCAAAGGGTTTGAGTCGATCCGAGTCCTCGAACATCACTGGAGCCTTATTCCCTGCCAGGATGTTTTTTGCCAGGTGGTGGAGGGCAGTGATCCCATCGGGGTCAGGTTCCAAGATATCAGCACCCAGAGATAGAAGCTTTTCGCACACGGCTGGGGAAAACTGCCGCAGGGTGCAGTGAAGAGGTGTCTGCCCGCGGTGGTCCTTCTGACATACGAGGGGGTGAGATGCCTGTTGCTCTAGGAGCCAGAGATTCAGTTTTTCTTTCTCCCACATGCCTCGTATGGAGCTGGGGGCGATGTGGTGAAGGGCAGTTCGGCCTTTATTGTCTACTGCGCCAACATCAACCCCAAGGCCAACAAGCCGTACAACACTCTCCTGTGCCGGGTTGTCCTCACCAAATGGTCGGCAACCGCTAGAGCATGCTGCGTGGAGGACCGTACGTCCGCTTTGATCCTTCTGCTCAAAGTCAATCCGATCTGGATATTCGAGGAATACATCAACAGTCCGCTTCTGCGCAAACTCGAAGACGCAATGGATCAAGGTTTCGGTCCCGTTCAGCAGCGCGTATAGATCACTCCCATGCTCTATCAATGCGCGAAGAACGGACAATGCCTTTGCATTGTTGTATCCGGTATGATGACGGAACGCTGCACAAAACGATGGAGTTCTCGCTCGCTCCCTCGAATCCACCCCCCCCCCCCGTAATATGTAATCTCACAGTATTTCGCTTCATCCAAGGTGTCGATGCTGACCCCTGCGTCCAAGATGACCTTCAAGGCATCCACATTAGAGCTATTGATCGCGGCAAATAAGGGATTGGTCTTTCCAATAGACAGAGACGCGCCCCTTGCGAGCAAGAGCTTCATGACGTCGGGGCTGGAGCCCGCCTGTTGCAAGGGGGACTGGCCCTGGGTATCGAGGGCATCGATGTCGGCTCCAAGATCAAGAAGAAGTTCTACACAGGCCACAGACCGGAAACCAGTATCGTGTCGGTAATGTGCGTCATGACCACTACAAGCGACGTGAAGCGGAGTCTCTCTGTTCTCGTTCCGAGCATCCACTTCCGCGCCTTTGTCGACGAGATATCTCACAGCCTCAAGCTGCCTGTTGACCCATCAGCAAAGTGTGTCGGACTGGAGAGAGCGTGCCATACCACCAGTGATTAGATCTCGCCAACATATGCAGTGCTGTCGGACCTAGGGTGGGCTTCTCCTTCTCGCTCCACCTGCCAACCAACGCTCGGCCGTTCACATCTGTCCCAATCTGCTTCCAACATCTGTAGATTCGGTATCCCGCGCGAGCATGCGGCGTATAGTGCCGGCCGCCAGCAAGTTGCCTTTGGGAAACCGTAACCGTTGTTTTTCATTGGAACGTATTCGCAGACGATTCCGGGGTCGTCAAGAGCTTTTGCAAGACTCCCTAAAGCCTGTACGATTTCGACGGAACCCGCTCCGGCCGCTAGCTGCAGCAGTGACCCCGCGTCCGGACGATTATATCCCTCGCTGAGAAATCTCTGCCCATTTTCCCTGATGAACTCAACACCGCGACGACCTAACCAGGGGAAATACCTTTTGGGATGAGCTAGCAATTCCTCCCTCGCCTCCTCTGGGGCTCCAGAAACTCCCTTATTCGGCACGGGAATCAATGCCGCAACCGCCTGGATCTGGGCACTCCCCACAGCGCCAGACATGCCGATTTGTGTCTCATGCACGGAGAACCGGAGTGCGTGGATCATCTCATTGCAGCCAAGCTCCAATGCAACCGCAAGAGGCGTTCTGTAATCATAGTCCAGGGTATTCGCACACGCGCCGGCGCTCAGCAGCATGGAAACAATACCCCTGACGCCAATCACCCGGGGAACTGTCCAAGGTTCTGAATAATCCCGCAAAAACTCGTGAACAGAGCGGTATTTTTCTCCACTAGGTCTGAGTCGGTCCTGAATATTTGGCGTTTCCTTGTCAGCGTGCTCCCGCAGGAACCAGAGTTTGTCTTCAATAGCGAACTCTGCACAAGAGTGCAACGCGGTTCGCCCGCGAGCATCCCCGATTTCAGGATCGGCTCCGTATTTAAGGAGGTACCTGACGGACTCTGGTCGACCGGATCGACAGGCTAGATGTAGCGGGGTGCGGCCGGACGAGTTGCGACCGTTCATGTGCTGACGACTAGAGTGTTCCAACAAAAAGCCGACGACGTTGCTTTGCCGTGCGCGACATGCAAGATGGAGGGCGCTGTCGCCATTTGCCGTGAGGAGAGTCCAGTCTGCACCGGCGAAGATCAACTGTGCGGTCTGGACTTCCGAGCGCATGGCAGCCAGATGAAGAGCTGTGAATCCTTCGTGATCTTGGGCATCGATATCTACGCCGTTGCCAAATTCCGACAAAACGCTCAGAAAGGAGCGTGTTGTGTCGGGCGACCCGGCACCTGAGGCGGTTGAGTCCGCCTCTGAGTGCATATGAAGCACGGTCTGGCCCCGGTGGTTTCTAGTACTGATAGGCACTCCGTAGCCTACGAGATCGCGGATGACACGAATATTCGAGCTGATACGATGGTAGGATCTCGCGGCCTCGTGCAAAAGAGTGTTTCCCTCGTTGTCCACTCGCAGTGGATCTAGCCCTCTCCCAACAAATTCGGGAAGCCGCTGATATGCACCATGTACCGAGAGGCAGTAGTGAAGTACGCCACGTCCGCGATGGTCCACCGCGTCCATCCGGGCACCGTACTTGAGAAGGAGCTCGAAAGCCGGCTCCCCCGCCCCCGTATGGCCAAGCAGAAGTTGGTCCAGTTCATCTAAAGGACAACCTGCAGATATGAGGGTCTCGAACCATTCCCCCAAATTGGACTTCGGATAGTCCTCTGGTTCGCACAGGGTGCGAAGGCATCGTTTCCAGGCCTCTTTGCTCGGGCACGCCTGGAGTATCAGGCGAAAGGATTCCAGGTCACACCCATCCCTGGCAGCCAGCTCCAGGGCCATTACCCCGTCTGCATCGGGCGTGGAGCACAGCGGCCCAGCACCATTATCCAGAAGGAAGCCGATGACTTCGTGGAGACTATTCCGCTCGCCCCCATACGAAGAGCCCCCAAGCACAGCGTGCCAAATCGTGTGTCCCCTCTTTCCTCGGGCAGTGATATCCGCTCCACGGCGCAGGGCCAGCTCCAGCACTTCGATATCGTAGGTGGTACGAAGAAGTCGATGTAGACACGGATATCCGCAAGAACCGGTTACCGAAGCATTTGCGCCGGCTCGTAAGAGGGCGGTCACGGGCCCCAAGCCCCTGTAGCCTTGTTCAACGGCACTGAGTAAAGGCGTGTCTCCATCGCTGTCACGTTGCTCCAGATCGGCTCCGGCTTCGAGCAGCAGTTTGCAGATGGATGAGGAATTGCATTTATCCACTGCACCGTCAACCTTGTGCTCCTCCATCACCGCATTGAGAAAATGCAGTGGTGTCTTCCCGTCGTGGGTGGCCGTTGCGTCCGCTCCTCTCTCCAGTAGGAGCCCAACCGTCTGGGGGCTGTCAGACTTCACGGCCGCGCATAGAGCTGCGGTGCTCACACGCACAGTGGAATTGTCCAGCAGAGCTCGGGCGATGTCCACGTTTTTGCATGATATGTCGAGCATCTGCTCTAATGTATCCTGATCTACAAAGGGGATCATCGCGAGCAGAGTCTCCAGATGCCCTCGTTCGAATGCATACTCCACCGCAGTCATCGGGCCATGTTGGTCCGGCGCGCCCACGGTCGGACTGGCTCCGGCCCGGAGCAGCAGCTGGACGATTTCGGCATGATTCTTTTTGGCGGCTTGATGTATCGGTCTCGTGTCCCTGTGGTCGGGTATCTCCGGATCAGCTCCCTTGTTAAGCAGGAACGAAGTCATTCGCAAATGGCCACCCTCGGCAGCCCACCAGAGTGCCGTGTGGTAAAAGGGATCTTGCGTGTCAACATCGACGTCGTCCACCAGCATAGACTTTGCGTACTCAGTTAGTCCGGCAAACGCAGCAATATGCAGAGCGGACGGCCATGGCTCCGTCTTCCCCGGTGGTGGGCTGCTCGGCTTGCTCGAACTCCATCCATGTTGCAAGCAAACCCAGGCCCGGAAGCCACGGCTCCCAGCATTCACAAGTCGGTTCAGGCGTTGAAAGAACTCTTCGTCAGCCACATCAAAATGGTTCGCATGGAATGCCCAATTCCGCACAGCGTATTCGAGGAACGGATACTTTAGCTTCACCGCAAGGTATTGGTCCGATCTGAAATATAATTCTACCAAACTCGGGCCCGCCACGCTGGAGGGCGGATCCTCGGGCGCCCTCCCCCCCGGTCTAAATAGCCTCTTCCCAAACTTACCCGACTGTAGATAGTCCAGGCTCAACACAGCCAGCTTCCTGTGGGCTTCCCTGCTGTCGAGGACCGGAAACTGTCGTACACGATCCCGGGAGAAGACATGCGCCTGGTCAGAACCCAGCAGGAATTCCGCAAACGAGTGATGAAGAATTTGGACGCTTTCATCCTCTAGGATCTCCAGCAGCGGGCCGCAGGCTCCTCTGACCATGGCCTTGGGTTCATGCGTGAGATCTGGAAACACGCCACGCATCGCCTCTCCCAGCTCGTTGAGACGCATCGGTCGGGACGCATGAGTGACCAACTCTAGTAACCGCACTTGAACGGACGCTTCAATTCCCATCTCGCGCGCTTTCTCCGTGAGTATGCCGTCATACATCTCCTCGAGTCCGATGGGGAGAGTGCTGCCCAGCTGCTCCAGATCAATATCTGGCGTGGACAGGAGTGCCTGCGCGATCTGGTCCACAAGTAGACGGGCGTATAGAAAAAGGCCACAGGATCGCTCCGATACAATCGAAGTCACGGACTCCTGCACCGTGGGATCTGGAACGATTGCGCGTAACCGATATGACACAAAAGCGGAAATGTCCTTGCCCACCAGATCCTGCTGGAGGCTAATGTGGACAATGGATGCGTCCCTCAGGGCGCGCTGGAGATATTGCTTCGGTCGGCTCGTCATTAGGACTTTGATAGCACTGGGCTTGAAGGTAGCCAGACTATTGAGACGTCGAAATAAGGGGAGGTCAGCTACTGCTGGAACCGTCTCGTCCAACGCATCCACTATACAATATGCTCGACTCAGAGAGGCGAGTCCAGTCTCCAAGTGCCTCCAAAACTCCTCCTCCGAGATGTCCTCCACCCTGGTATCACAGAGGGGGGCAACGGCTGCTCGAAGCTGTGGGATATGGGGCAGGAGCTGCGAGAGCCAGTCCCGCAGCATGCATTTGGCGTCCCGATTCGCGGTGAGAATATTGCGGAAGAAGAAGAACAGCACCGGCACCTTTTCAACGTCACGCAGGTGCTGGATGATCGCAGCGGTCATGACCGACTTGCCCGCCCCGGGGACTCCCTTGATCCAGAGGCTGCCATGTTCGTCCGAATCGTGCCACTGTTGGAACCGAGGGGTCTCGGTGATCCATAGTCCGGTGCCTGGTGCTTGCGATGAAAGATGACGGCGGAACTCACTGCCCTCCGCCTCGTATTCTGTTGGTTGCAGCCATTCTTGGATCTTGGGCAGATCGTCTGGGCTAACTCCTGGGTGATCGATAATCTCGAACTCCTCATCCGATGATGCAGAGGGAGTCATGTCGCTTTTACAACTTGGGTACGATGAGCCTGAGTCTTTTCAGGTCCATGAGGTGATGTTAGGGGAAAATTGTCACCGCCAACTCCAACTCAAGTATCAACAGGTTGCAGTTGAGCCGCCCGTCGATCAGCCCAGAACAGGCCAATCAATTCCGAGCGATGTTTGTTGGCTAGGCGTGGCATTTTACCCCGCAGCTGCCTGGATCTGAAAGGCATCGATGGATTCGAGGGAAATGAGGATGGAGGAAAGAGCGAGTGGTGAAATATCGATGGTTGTCTTCGCGAGGTTGTTGAATAGATGAGAGAGAGAGAGTCCGATGGTCGCGAAGACGGAACAAGCTCTCTCCACCCCGATTGGGAAGTCACGCCCCTCGGTCACGACACAGCATACCTTCTCCAATACTTAATAGTATCCAGTCCTTCCACAGTTACTCCATAGAGCTAAGAGGCACTAAAATACCACCATTGTGAGAACCGTCAGGAAATATCACGGTCGCCAGCAGAGTCAAAGAGCAAGCCCTTGCAATTCGATGAACAACTGAGCTATCAACACGCTCGTGTTATATATAAGGAGAAATAAACATCCCCAACGGCTTCTCAGACTTTAAAGAATGTTTCTAACCCCCAGCAACCGGGGGCTTTTTGCATCCTCCCGATCAATTTTTACGAGCGTCTTGACATCCTCGACTTTGATGTGCCTGGGGGTTTTCACCTTCAGGCAGTTCCTTTGCTGGGAGGCACCCTGAAGCATAATTAGGTAATTCGGAGCGATGAGATGCATATTTTAGGCATCATTCACATAACTCGAATGCACAACGAGAATTTGTCCGGCGCTTCTCTGCACACGGCTAAGCTCGATGCATCTCCATTCTCCAACTGCACTGCCTCACCTTGGCGATGGCCTGGTGTTGGGCGCTGCGACAGTCTTGGCTTTGCCCGGATACTATCTCTGCCGCCCCCAGTGTCCAGTGCCCATTTTTGAAGAGGCCTGATCGATAAGACATATTTGATTTTAACCTTAAAGCCGCCACTGAGCTGCGGAAGGCAAGATACACTGCCCTAAATTCTTATTCCTCTGTCAGTCAGCAGTTAAAATGGAGCTTCAGGGCCCTGGGGCGCGGAGAATCTCCGGGCGCAACACACGATTCTTTTCAATTGTTTTTGTTTTCTCTGTGGATCTCAAGATCGGAATTGAACCGGCTGACATCATTGGCCAGTTATTTTAAGGGTTTCATGGGGGTTATCCCCTTTTGCGTAAGAAACGGCGGCACCACCCGCTGTGCCCTGTGGACAAGGCACGCCAGAGCTGTCGCAGCGAGTCAGCGTAGCCCTGCTCTTGCTTTCCTCAATGTGGGCAGCATAAGCGACGAGCAGGAAAGCTCCGGCCTGAGCTCCGGTGTCTTGGCGCAATATCGCCCAGGAGCTAGTTGATTCCTCCGCTGGGCCGCCCACTCTTGCGCCCAGCTCACAGAGTTGAGCCTCCCCCCAAAGAACCGCCTTAAATAGCGGTCAATTACCCCAAACCCACCCGGATCTTATTTTTCTCCAGTAAGCTTCGCAGCCCAGAAAGCCAAAATGCGTTTAAATCCATATCTACTCGTCCTGGCTGCGGCTGGGCTAACAGCCGCTAAGCAGGTCGGCTACTTCGAGTCCTCCTCGTGCGCCGACCCCGATGGCTTCGAGTCCTGCAACGACGACGCGGATGAGTGGTACGCGGACTGTATCAATAACCGATGCGCGGGCCAGAATATCGACTGCCACAATGTTTGCGAGTGCGTCACCAACGAGCACAAGATGAGGTGTACGACGTCCTCGTGCTGGAACAAGGTACCCTCCCAGTTAAATAAACTGTTTAACCCCGAATTCCTGTTAATTGGCAATGAAACAGGTCTACAGCTGCGAATACCAACTCCTCGTCGCTGATTACACGGGCATCTGCCTCAACCCTGACATCGACAATATCCCCTTCTGGCCGCCCCCCGACAACGCCGACGGCAGCTGCAATTGTAACCTCGGCAAGGTCAACAAGGCCCAGGTGCTCGTCAACGAAGCTATCGAAGTCTGCAGCGACGGGATTGACGCCTTCAATATCAACGACGAGAAGCTTGAGTGGGCCTACGCTTGTCTCTGCTGTGGATATAGCGGTCTTCTCTCTAGGTACCCTTGCCCCCCCTTCCATCCCTTCTTTCCCCCTCTACCCAATGAAGAAACCCACCAATTTTACTAACCGGGTATGGTGGTGAAGTCTCCCCTCATTCTGCCCCCGTCTAGACCCCGCAGAGATCGACTTCGACGGCGCAGAAGAACTCCTCGCGGCAAATATGCCCGGTGATATGGAATGGGCGCAATGTACCCAGTACATGCAGAACTATGACTGCGGATCGGACTTTAGTTTCCCGTCGAACATGAAGTATTACGGTCCGGGGCAGATTCCGGATGGGGGGACGGAGACGTTGGAGAATGAGGGGGCGTTGACGACGCCGGTTAGTGCGACGGTTACGTGGGCTCTGGGGGGAGGGTCGGCTTATACGGTCACGGCGGTTTCGACGGATGCGGCGGTTCCGACGGATGATTCTACTGTAGACTCAGACTCGGATAGCGAGGATGATGATGATGATACTCAGAGTGATGAGGGAAGTGATGGAGGGGATGGGGATGGGGACGATGCAGAGGATGATGCTGCGGTGCATGGGATGACGGTGAGCCCGTTGCTGTTTGGGCTTGTCATGGCGGTTATTGGGGCTGTTTGCGTGCTTTAAGATATCTATCAGTCCGAGACGTAATGAGAACTACGTATCTACTACTTACCCTCTCGAGGTAAACGAGTTGGACGGAACGAAATCATATTAAGCACCACTATCCTCATACTCATTATACCAATTTGCCAACCATCCAGAACCAACGAAACATCCAAACATCAGCGCAGAAAAAGAAGAGAAAAAGAAGTAAAGGATTACTCACTCCAACTCACCCTCCCACTCCTAAACAAACTCACCAGCCCAATCGGCAACAACCCGGGATCAACAATATTAAACCCTCCAAACCGCTCCACAATCTCCGGCCCATAAAGCTCAGCCACCCACCTCCAATACGCCTCCATCTTATACCACGGCGACTTAATCGCCACCAGCGTCGTCTGATTCCCCAACTGATTAACCGCCCGCCACACCTCCCCATTGGCATCACACTCGATATGCTGCTCCTCCGGCCTCTTTAGCAAATCCTCATACACATCGACCAGCTCGCCATCAAACCGATAGCTGAGCTGCTCCCTGTACCTAATAAACTCATCAAAGGACATAAAGCTCTCCGCATCGACGGGGCAAAACCCCTTATTCCTCGCGACGCGCTGCTCAACCGTCTGCGTGGCGTACTTTGTTCGAAGCGCGTTATACTCCTCCCTCTCCTTCTCCAGGAACTCATCGAGGAGTTTCCCCGGTGTCTCGAGCACGTTATCCCTTATACCCACGAGGCGAATAAACGGGCTCGATACCTCCAATCCACCAAGGTCAATAGGGAGGAAGAAGTACCCGTCCGGAATAGACGATTGATTAAATCTTTCCCCGATAGTCTCACGCAGGAACATAACGACGCTACTATCGTCTTTCCCGCCGTCGGGAGCAAGCGAGAAGATCTGGCGCTGGATGCGCTGGTGGGTTTGGAGCATCATGTCGACGTGTTCGCGCCCGAAGCAGTTAGAGGGTGTGCCGAAGTTTGTCGTGAAGAAGGTGGTCGCGTAGGAATTCCATGCTTGGATCCAGCCGAAGACGCTCTTCTGTTGGTCTTCGAGTTGTGTGGCGAGTTCCTCGGTGTGTGCGGCGACCATCTCCTGGTCGATTTCGAAGCGGCCGGAGGAGGGGTTGAGGTAGAGCATTCCCCAGCGGATTTGGCCAGTTGGCAGAGATGGGTGGGGTGTGGGTGCTTCTTGATCTTCGGGGGTGGTTTGGTGGGTGATTCGGGCGCTGCCGGTCTTGAGGGGGTCGAGGGAAATGCCCATGATGGAGTTAAAGGATTGGATGGATTTCCAGGCTGTAGCGCAAATTTCTTGATCGGAGGACCAGAACCAGAGGTCGTCGTGGACGCGCCAGAGGGGGTCTCCGCCGCCGGTGTGCTGGTTGATCATGAAGTCGAGGCAGAAGAGGATCGTCTCGCCGAAAACTTCGCTCAGGACGTGGGCGCCCGGTGTACCGCGCTGACGCGCACGAGCCTGGGCATTCACATCATCAATAAACTTCAGCGGCGCGCGGAGGAAGCGCTCGAAGAAACCGGTCCATTTCTTTGATACACCCAGGAACTTGAGCACGGTGAGGATGGTAGAGTGCGGCAAAGTCGAGTTCCACGAGTCATATTGAGACCGGAAACAGGTCACCTCGCCCTCCAGCCGCGACTTTATCAGGATATCAGCCCGGAGAAGGTGGAGGATATTCTGCCTCGCCTGCATCGGATTCGCCGGCTTCATCACATCGTCCAGCGAGCCGTCATCATCACTGTACCCGTCCTCATCATCATCGCAATCCAACTCAGGGCTAAACCCAGGGCTCGTCGCACTATAGTCGAGATTAAACCTCGCCGGCGGCGCCTGCACAGGCGCTGAAGGTGCCAAACGACGCGCCCCATTAGAAGCAAGCTGCTTCCTCGGCACCTTACCCCCCGTCGACTTCCGTGCCGTCTGCTTCGTCCTCGTCGACCTCGCATTCCCAACATACCGCGTGATATCCGCCTCCTCCTCGCCCTCACCCTGGTTCCTCTGCTGACCCTCATAGTCCAGCAGCTGGGAGACAAAGTACGCAGACTCGTAGACCCGCTCCCTGCGCCCTTGCAGCGATTTATTCTCCTTCCGATGACCCAGGAAGAACTGGCGGCGCTGCTTATCCACCAGCGGGATCTCCGACCGGGGGGACTTCCACACCCCGTCCAGCTGTTTCAGAGACTTAAACGCCCGCTTGAAATGCGCAGACCACGCATTGCCCAGATACTGCAGGAAGATCGCCTGGATCAGGTCCTCGTGCATGTAGATGTGGTATGAGCCGTTAAGCTGCCGGCGTTCCTCGAGCGGGACATCCGTTCCCCACGACCAGGTATTCAACGCCATAAGCCGCATGTTCAACACATCAGCTAGCTCTTTCAGGATCGTATCATTCGTGCAGAAATCGCGGAGCACGGCGCGTTTCTCCTCGCTAAGCAGATCAGAGGCAATGAGCCCACTAATCGTCCATCCAATCGACACCGTGTTGAAGCGGTTCGGTTCCGCGAGGCCCGACTCAAACGTTTTAGTCATCTCACGCAGTGCCTCCAATCCCTTAGAAACGTCCTTCGAGTCCTCGGATTCATCACTAAACAAGTCATCCAAGAAGGCATTGATAGCCGCTTCATCACGAGCCAGCGGGACAAACGCCGCCTCCTCCCACTTCTTACGCGCTTCGAGTTTCTCAATGCTACTAACCCGCTCAAAGTCATCCGACATCGAAACATCCCCATCCCCACCACCACCAGTAGCAGGCTTCTTCTTCGTCGACAGCCACTCCATCGTCAACTGGGCAAAGAGCGTCGCATACTCATATTTCAGCGTCTGGACATCAAGATGACCGAGCAGACTCTGCTGCCACCGCGCCATCATATCAGACGAGATGGACGGGTCGTACTGCGCCTGCTTAAGGAAGCGTTCGAGATTGGCGAGGGCGATCTCGACGTCCTTGTGGTCGCTTCGGTTGCGGACCATTACGCCGTCGAGGACGGGGATACCGAAGCAGGCTTTTAGGCCATCGGAAAGGGCGAAGAGGCGGTCGATGGGGGAATCCAGGGAGGCGACCTTGGATAGGGCATCGGCTTTGTGGGTGAGGAAATGCTTGCGTTTGTTGGAGAGCTCGTCGAGCTTGGCGTGGGTGATGTTCTGCAGCATCTGCGAGAACTCGGTGTTGGATGACGCCATGTTTATTGGTTGAATCACGGGACTCAATAAATCAAGTCAAGGTGGGCTGGGCCGAGGAGAGATATGCGGTGCAGTGATCTGTGAGACCTTCTCTTAAGGGCGATGAGGCAGGGACCAGCAGGATCCAGGCGGTCAGTGCGAGCAACACGGGCAGGTCTTCGTAACAGTCTTTTCGGTGGATAGAGAATCGAGAGATGAAAGAAAGATGCAGTCGAGGGCGAGTCTCGAGGTTTATATAGAGCCTCTCGGCCACCCCTGCTAGCGTGTTGCTGCCTTGGGGCTGTACGCTCTAAGGTATATCATTGGCTCGGATGGTGACTCAAGCCGCGAATCCTGCGGGGGAAACAACACCACTCCTCCTCCCAGCCATACAGATCCATCAAAAACCCACCCCTTTCCTGTGGCTGAACAGGAAGTGGTATTAGTGAACCCTTTTCCTCTGTTCTCATTTGACGGAGGTCCAATCGTGGGTCTGACGCCGATTCTATGTGATTCTATCAAACCAGCCCAGAGCTCCACCCCTGAGACACATGCCCCAAGCCCAGGAGATAAGGACTTCCCGATGGCTTTCCATCGTCGAACTGATGGGTTCATCTAGATTACTCATTGAAAGCCCAGTTCATAGGCTCTGCATTGCCGAAATCGAAAAACGAATCGGACATCTAGGACACAGTTAGCAAGCCCTTCCTTACAACCATCACGCCATCTCTTACAATAAAGCCCCAATCATCCATCAAGATCGGAGGCATATTCAACGACGGATTGCTCGGGCTCGTCAACGCATCCCCCTCTCGACCCTTCGCCACCCATTGCTCAAACAACTCCAAGCACCTCTCTTCAGCTCCCTCTGCGGCCCGTACAAGCAGCTCAGGCATATCCTCACTCCTAAGACCCCGCATCAACCCCCCTATCTGCGCAGTGATCAAACACGCAAACAAATACCCCTTTATATTAGTTTCCCCCGCCCGAATACACTTCCAGGACCATTTCTCCGCCTCCCCCAGAACCGAAAGTAAATCTACGCGGTAAGGGCTCGCCCCCAAACTCTCCTCTTCCTGTATCTGTGTTCTCAGCTCCACGGCAATAAATAACGTCGACTGCATGATGGCTGTACGGAAGAATCCCGAGGCACAGGTCGTCAGCCTGTCTAGATCATTTGACGTTGAATTCGGCACGGTTTCCCCGCCAGGGTGAGCGGCCATGATCGATGAGGATGGGTACACCGTGCACCAGATCTTGAGTGAGCTCTCGATGACCACTTTACGGGAAAACGCATACCGGGCCTCGTGTAGCGATGCTCCGAAAAAGGGGATATGGAGGGCGGAAAGGTAGCGGTGGTTTAAGAGGTCGACGAGACTGGTTTCGAAGGAAGTGGGCATGGAAATGGATTCTTGCTTGTATTCCCGTAGACTGCGGCAGACGGCTCGATATGACTCTCGTAGAGCTGTATCAAGACGGATAGTCTCCTCGTATGTCCCGTGTGAGCTCAGATCATTCATAAACTTAACGATCGCGAGGCGCTGTGGGAATGTCCTCCGCAGCAGGATAGAAGTTGAGACCCGGGTGTACGCAGCCTCCGGTCGCGGTACCGGGTCGTCGGCGAGCAGCTGGTCGTCGTCAAAGTTCCCCGGTGGTTCCGTATCAAAGTCCTCCATGGAGATCTGGGGAGGCGCCCCCGAAGTCAAGCTAGATTGTAATACCATCTCCAGGATCGTGTTCCAGAGCCTTCGACGCATCTCAGCAGCGAAAACCGTTCGATTAGGCAGACGAGAGGGATCCCGGTGTAGGCCCATGAATATGGCCGTTCGAAATAACTCCCCAACAGACGTCCACACCATGTCTGACCCTACTGCTGCAGTTTCCCGGGAAATGATGAGAAGCAGGCTAATCTGCAGACCCTGTATATTCAACCGGGACTTGAATTCTGGCTCTGCAAGATAGGCTTGCGCTTCGTACGCCCACGTCACAGCAGAAGAACGCATCGAGAAATCCTCATCGTAGAAGCTGGCCCCGATCGCAAGCACCAGCTTGAGCTGGACCAGGAAGGACGTCTCGGGAACACCATCAGATGCCCAAAGCTTCTCATACTCACTCCGAAAGCTCGGAACATGTAAAATCCGGTAAACACTTTCGATTGTGCGAAGATAGGCGTCCACAAGCTCGTCCGCCAGGGCCTTAGGTGGTAAATCCGCCGTCGGTGGACTGGGCCACTTCGGAGCTCGCCGCGCCTTGATCACTCTCGCAAGTTCTTTACACCTTTTCAATCCGACCGACGCCTTTGATGTTTCCGCACGCACATGCGGCTCGATCATCTCAAACACATCCTTAAACTACTCCCCGTCATCAACAAGCGAACGAACCCCTCATCGATGGCTAGGCTAAACTCACCAATGCAGCAGCATGAGCCCAGTGACTCTGCCCAAATAAACGACTCTTATGCATAACGCTCCGAGTAATCGGATACGCCTGTCCTACACCCGTGGGCTCTTGAGCGAGATGATACGTCCCAGCGATCTGAGACGTAGTCGTTTCAATATTCGAGTTCACAGTCGGGATAGGAGACGGAGGCGGCAGCGGCCGCTGGCCCTTCGACAATTCATCCTCAAGCTGTCGTATCCTATTCCTCATGTACACTACATCCGAAACGGACGTATTGCTCGCCAGCGTCGAAGAACCGATGGAGGTAGACGCCACCGACCGCCCTGAGGTGGGAGGACGAGGCATCAACCCTCCTCCTCCTCCTCCTCCTCCAGAATCAGGCGTTCTGGCCACAGACGACGCATCCCACACTGGTAATGGTCCGTCTTTGAGCTCCATGACAACCGGAACTGGAATCGCCCGCTGTCCCTGTGCAGCAGAACGCTGGGAAGGAGGAGGTCGGTTCTCATAAACACACGTCTCATGTTTGAACCGCACACAGTTACTACAGGGGGTTTCGCGATCACATTTGATCTTGCGCCGCCTACAAGGTATGCATGAACTAGATATCCCTGTCAGCGCCTGAATTTGCAATTGAAAATCTCATGCTTACACGGCAGGTCGCCGTCGCTTGCGTTCGGGCTGAGGCATCGCGGGACTCGGACGGGATACTTGTTACAGTGGAGCCAGATGGTGGCAAAACTTCCAAAACAGATAGCTCTGATGGCAGATTATCGTCTCACGCGTAGGTGAAGGCCAAAATGCCGAATATGGGCCAGAAAGATGGACAGAAACGTGTTTTGATTTGCTTTGGTGAGAGGAAAAAAAAGGAAAGTGCGCTTTTGGTCCGGCGCGTCTACCATTGTCCGTCCCCGTGCGCCGAGGCCGTCTTATCTCCGTATCTGACCGAACAACAAAGATGTATAGACACGTCCAGACTATAAAGAACAAGATGGACGGCTTTTTTATTAGTCTTTTCATCCTGTATTGCACTCAAATCCTATCGCATACCTAAACCCATTCATACCGTTTCGACCACAATGACCGACGAGAAAAACATCCACGAACAAGACAGGGGCTCTATAGAAGCCACAGTCGAGTCTGAGAAAGGAATCCAAAATGATATCCCCAAATTGGACGAAGCGCCTGATGGTGGCTTCCGGGCATGGCTCGTTGCTGCCGGAGCAGCCTGTGTGTTCTTCTCGACACTCGGCTTCGCAAACTCCTTTGGTGTCATGCAGGAGTACTACATGACACACCAACTACACAATGAATCCTCAGACCGCATCGCCTGGATCGGCTCCCTATCCACATATCTCCAGTGCGCAGCAGGCGCCGTCGGGGGGCCCCTATTCGACCGCTTCGGCGCATGGGTACGTCCTCACTCCCATCCTCGCCAAACCCTTCATGACTAAACCTAACGAGGCCAGATCATCCGCCCGGCAGCAGTCCTCTACATCTTCGGCCTCATGATGACCAGCCTCTGCACCCAGTACTGGCAATTCATGCTCTCCCAAGGCGTCCTAATGGGCCTCTCCATGGGCCTGATCCAATTCCCCGCCATGGCCGCTGTAGGCCAATACTTCGACCAGAAAAAGGCCGCTGCCTTCGGGCTCGCGATCTCTGGCTCCTCAATCGGCGGCGTGGTGATCCCCATCGCGCTTTCCAAGATGCTCAACGCCTCCTCCCTTGGTTTTGGGTGGTCCCTACGCATCATCGGGTTCCTCATCATCCCGTTCCTGGTGTTCGCGTGTCTAGTGACGAAATCCCGCCTGCCCCCGCGCACAACGACCTTCTTCATGCCGTCCGCGTTCAGGAATGCAAAGTATGTACTGTTGATAGCAGCCATGTTCTTCATGTTCATGGGTATGTTCACCCCCCTATTCTTCCTACCCACCTACGCCGTAACGCAGGGCATGGAAGCAACACTCGCCTCGTATCTCCTCGCTATTCTCAACGCGGCCTCGACATTCGGGCGTATCATCCCCGGTATCCTAGCCGATAAATTCGGGCGCATCAACGCCTTCATTTTCGGGGGCGTAGTCACGGGTATCACGATCTTCTGCTTTAATCAGCCAACCTCCACCGCGGGGCTCGTGGTGTATGCGATCGCGTTTGGGTTTTCGTCTGGGACGATCTTCTCGGGGGGGTCGACGGCGCTGGCGATTTGTCCTGAGGATCCGAGGGATTTGGGGACTTATATTGGGATGGGTATGGGGATCGCATCGATTGCGTCGCTTATTGGGCCGCCGGTTAATGGGGCGCTGTTGGATCGGTATGGGGGGTTTGTGCAGGCGTCTGTGTTTAGTGGGGTGTCTTGTTTGGTTGGTGGGGGGTTTGCTTTTTTGAGTAAGTTTGCGACTCCTCAGGGGGCTTTTGGGAGGGTATAGATAAAGATTGGAAATACTGCAGCCTGTTTTCTCAAAGTGAGTCATGTATAGCTATAATTAGATGATGTTGCATATAGAAAATCTCCTTTTTGTTCGGCCATAGGGTCTCTGTACCTTGTAAGTTCTATCCCCAAGTACTCAAGATTACTGATATTGAGAGCCTCTATAAGGTAACTTGACTGCCTATCAATCGAAGGCCTTCTTTACAGTAGCAGGTTCATAATGCGATGTAAGACAATAGCTATTTACAACATAGCAGAGAACCTAGTCGGATCTGCTAGGTTGAGTGTTGAGAGACAGTGGTCTCTATTCAACTCAACTATCCAAACGAGTGGTCATAACAGGACGTAAAAGCTAATGGCCTCAAAAGAAATCTCGAAAATGGGAGTCAAGTAACCTCCGTTCATAGAACAAGGTTTCTTGTTCCTAAGCCCAATCCACAAAGTATGTTCATATGGGATGCCCTATCCCCGTTCAACCACTCCAGACGGCAGGTCCAGGTGGAGTGTACGAAGTAGGTACCGGATAGTAAATATCAATCAAAATACCTGGGTCAGTCGGGCTATAAGCACCGGGGAAAGCAACCAGCGGGCTCGGGCTTCCACTCCCACCTCCAGTCACCGTAACCTGCCCACACGAGATATAATACTGCGCACCGCCCTCCGCATTCGCCGTGTGCAAAGCAATATGCTCAACACGAATCAAGTAATCTCCATCGGGGGTAGCACTGGGAATGGTGAATTCAACCTGCTTCGCGCCTAAGGATACTCGTTAGATCTCGCCCAAGAAACATCTTTGTATTAATCTTTTACACACCTTGAGTAGGCCAGGTAAGTTCATCTCCAAAGTTAGGCCCATCTTCGTAGATCTTGAACCACACATCGCCGGACCCGTCAAACGCCGCAGCGGTGTCGGGGGCTTTAGCCATGTAAACAAGCAGTGGACCCGGGTGGCCGATTTCAGAGCGCACGGTGAATCCGACGGTAGACCCAGCGGTGACTTCGAGTGTCTCTACGCCACTGCCGTCCTCGCCATCGGCATTGCATCGGATGGCTGCGGCTGTAACGGACTCCACGGGACCATTGGAGACCTGGTTAGTCCACTCTCGGACGTACTGCCAATCCGTGGTCGCGGTCCCATCGTTGATCAGGGCTGGGAATACATCTATTCACGGTTAGCAACAATCTCCATACCGAAGTAGCCGTCAAGTCAAGTAAGAAATGCATACAGTGAGCAGAAGAGGTCAGAGCCAAGGAGGCTCCCGCAAGAACGCGAAGTCCCTTCATGATTTCAAGTTGTGCGGTTTCAACTCGGGCGATAGAATGTATTAGAGGAAACGTTTAAATTAGATGTTCGCGCTGGCAAAGCCCTCCTGATATATCCCCCGGCTCGTCTCATCTCGGTCCTCAGCTGAGACAACCTGGGGAGGGGAACCTGTTGTGACTGTCACTTCCAGGACCCTTGTCATCTCCCTCAGACGGGCGACCGGACGATTACCCGGATAAAACGATGTCGATCATCTTCCCATCCCAGTTATGTTAGGATGTTGGCAGTGTTGCCATACTGCCCAAGAGATCCTCAATGGCTAAGACGACATCCGGGGAGTCTCCGCTCTCCCGAATGCCAAGAACGAAAACAGAAGTACAGCGTTTCAAATCGACGGTGTTTCAAGCACCCACTATTCATAATTCCGGTGATCCCTGGATGCTTCCTTTGAATAAGGGATTATCCTGGATGCTGTTTTGGGTCTCTTAGGCATGTTGTCTACGTTTTTCAATGTTCTTGGCATGCTTTGCTCCAAGGGTCAGGGAGTATATCGTTCCGTTGCGGAAGCCGCTTAACCAAGACACGTCTTATTTAGCCTAATACGGATTCTAGACGTTGAGTTATATCTGGAGCGCCAATAATTCTGCAAGATTCATAGCATTCGGATCCAGGAAAAGGAGTCCCTTCCCCAGACCATGATTGGGGTGTTGATCAGGGATATGTCCCCGCTGAATACCAAGAAACACGGTCTGGTTGCGGGGTTCTAAGAGGTAATGACTCTGCAAAGGTTGATATCCCCAGTCCTGTCGATCAGATGACCGAACCTTTACTCTATATTCACAGGGGTTTATCCGGGTCAAGGACGATGTGGTTGCACTCAATCGCGCCGATCCGGACAGCGCTCCGTGGCATAATGCCGCACAGACAAGAATTTTCCACTGGATATGAAGAATAATACCATTTGCGTGATCTCTGTCGCCACGATGATGGCTGCGGAACGGCTGCCTAACGCATCCTAGTAGAGCATCGCGATGAGAATTCTGGATCCTAGTCTATCCGACATAAACGGCGAATGATGGCAAAGGCCGTTGTTCCGAGGGTTGTCAACAAGACAACACTGGTTATTCGCGGGACATCATTCCACGGTTGCAAAAACAAATACGATCTTGTGAACGTTGATTCCATCATATCAGTAAAGCCGCTATAGCCATCCCATGCTCGATAAGAGAAACGTAGCTACCGCCGTCTATCATATCAGACCGTTGAACATACTTGTCCAAGAACGGGCAGAGAGACGTTGGATCTCTCCTTGTCAAGACTTTTCAGTATGATCGTGGAATACCTTCAGAATCATCAGTCAAACAATATTTTCCCACCGCTGTTCCGCACTCAGTCGTTCCATACCGGTTCAGTATTGAAGAAGCCGGTCCGCTGAGGCTCAGCGAATAACTCTCAGCCAGTATTACGATCTTCACCATATTTCCGATGCAGGAGGAAACCCCTGCCAGCGAGATTAAGGATTCTTGAACCTTGGCTATGGCGCAATATCACGCCAACCGGTATTCAGGACAACATATTTCACAAAAACACCAGGTTGAGCCACCGAAGACAACAAAATCATTAAGGCAGGAGCAACCGCGTCTTAGAGCAAGAGTTCATTCAGCTTAGTCCAACCCCTGGAAGAAGGGTCATGATTAGATGAGAGGAGAATGTTCTTCGCAAGCTCGAGATGATTATTGACATTGCGAAATCCCGATGTGAGAATAAGAACTCTCAGAAGCCTCGAGAGCTTGAAAAGAAGACGAGTTTGGTTTGTCAAAGCAGCAAAAATAGATGGAGCCCGGTTTGACGCGGGATCCCTGTTTCGGACTAGCGTCTCTCGTCTTTTATGTTATTTTGTGTTGTTTGCACAAATGTATGACTAACTATGCAAGTGCATCGCAAATAGGAAATCACCCACAAGTTATCCAGAAATTCGACACTCCCTTCGGTCAAACGAGATTAAATTCTCTCCTTGCAAGGGTATTTTGAATTGGTTGTTCCACATTGCTCGTTAGTCTTGGCTTAAAGGTAAAATCAGGTCTGTTCTCAAGGACATGCTTCGCATGTCACCACAGAAGGACGGTAGAATATATATCTCCAACCGCGTGTTCATTAGCAGCAACATCGACGGCAAACCGGCCAAGAGCCATATATATTTGCTACTATGTTTCAAATACTGCCACTGATATTGCCGTTTTAATGGCAAGAGGATAACTTGTTGTGTGAGATGCTACAAATGTTGACTCCGGACGCGATTCTTCGATGACATCACCCAACGCTGAGCGCGTCAAGTTGAATGACTGCGTCACTCTACGACACTATTAAGCGCGATATCTATTCGACAACAGAACTACAGTACGAAGCGATGGCTGTGCTCGGCTCGACTGTAAGGACTGTCTGTAGAGTCTGGGTCAAAGTTGTTCCTGATGGCGATGGCTTGAGTTGTTGATGCCTGAAACCCAAGGCACTAACCGGAAGCTCCTTGACAAAAGCGGAAAGAAGCGCATCGCTTCCCCATTTGGACGTATCACCAACGCCCGTTTCGACTCGCCGCAATGCCTCCGTGGCCTTCTCGTCAACCGTGTCTCAAGATGGCGATTCTTGATGAAATCATGCTCGACATCTTTGAGTTTTCTCTTGGTACTCCACTTCCTCGATCACCTAGTCCCCGGATTCGACTGCGTAAACAACGCCCAAGTTCTTGGGCAGAGTCTCGCGATGCGATCTCCACTTCTCCAGAAAGGATCCCAAAGCTGGCGAGAAGAATCTGGAAGTTTGCGGCCTGCCTCTCCGCACCGAACAAGTCATAGTCTGCCGGCATTGGAAGTCTGTCCACGAAATTTCTCGCCAATAAAGCCCTGAAATCATCATGCAGCCAATCGGCTGGGGTGATAATCAGGGGCACGACGCTAGCTCTATTGCGCCAAGACGATCCCCAATTTCATTCCCCAGTCAGTGGGCAGGCTTCCCCAGTGTCGGTTTCAAGATGCATTCGATTGCGAAGCTCTTCGTTGGATGCGTCTTGGCTTTGTCGTCGTGACGAGGTGAGGGACATTATACTTCGCCCAGGCACTGGAGAAGAGGGAAAACAGGATCAGTCTTCCTCGTTGACCCCACAGACAAGAGCAGTGGAAATTGCCACTGCCAAAAGAGAGGGGAATCGGAGCGTTCTTGCCGTGTGTCATTGCGCAAACGCCTTTTCGATGCCTGGCCTTTCCCGTTTCATCATCCGCGTCTCCACATCTGGATGAATTGCGGAGGAATCGCTCATTTTCAAGGCCAAGGCGGGAGTTTCTCCGGAGCTTAACCCCGGGAGCTGGTAATCTCCTTTCTGTTCAGTGTTTGGGGTGGCTTGATTGGGAAGCGAGCTCGATGGGATCGTCGATATATTTGCCCCCCCGTCCGTCGGCCCTTGGATCTTCGTTGATTGTTCTGGAGCTCAGTCTACACTCGCAAACTCACCCGAGACGAACATAATGCACTTCAGTCTTTCGAAGCTCGTGTCGCTTGCCCTCCTGGCTGGGGGCGCGACGGCCCGAAAGGGATTTGTCACGACGAAGGGAAATAAGTTCCAGCTAGATGGAAAGGATTTTTACTTTGCGGGTAGCAACGCATATTATTTTCCTTTTAATGATGTTTGTGCTCCTCGCTCAATTGTGGGAAGGGAAGGTGGCTGATTGATTTGAACCTCGGTAGAACCAAACGGATGTCGAGCTGGGTCTCGCGGCGGCTAAGAAGGCTGGTCTGAACGTCTTCCGGACCTGGGGTTTCAACGACAAGAACGTGACTTATGTTGAGGGTGGGCTGCCCGACTACGGTGGCGAGGGAGCTGGAACGACAGAGATTGTCTTCCAATGGTGGTCCAATGGCACCTCTGAGATCGACCTCAAGCCCTTTGACAAGGTCGTCAACGCTGCCAGGAACACTGGCATCAAGTTGATCGTCGCGCTCACCAACAACTGGGCCGACTACGGTGGCATGGACGTCTACACCGTCAACCTGGGTGGCCAATACCACGACGACGTGAGTTAGCTTCAACCCTCAGTTTTGTATTTCGGGTTTTTTGCTCACATCATCCAGTTCTACCGCCTTCCGCAGATCAAGGCCGCCTACAAGCGATACGTCAAGGAGATGGTCACCCGCTACCGCAACTCTCCCGAGATCATGGCCTGGGAGCTAGGCAACGAGCCCCGCTGCGGCGCCGACGGCGTGCGCAACCTCCCCCGCAGCGCCGAGGGCTGCACCCCCGAGCTGCTGACCGAATGGATCGACGAGATGAGCACATACATCAAGAAGCTGGACCCCCACCACCTGGTGACCTGGGGTGGAGAGGGTGGTTTCGACCGCGAGTCCGACGACTGGGCCTACAACGGCTCCGATGGCGGCGACTTTGACGGCGAGCTGGCCCTGAAGAACATCGACTTTGGCGTTTTCCACTCCTACCCTGATTGGTGGAGCAAGACCGTGCCCTGGACCAACCAGTGGATTAAGGACCACGCTGCCGCTGGCCGTGCTGCTCACAAGCCTGTCGTTCACGAGGAATACGGTATTGCCCTTCTTTTTTTGTTGCTACTGGGGTATTAATGTTTTCATGACTAACGGGAATTAGGATGGCTCACCGATGCTGGTCGCCTCCAGAACCTGGGCACCGTGTCCAACATCACCCGTCTCGAGGCCGTGGGCGGATGGCAGGACATCAGCTTGGCGGAGAAGATGCCTGATATGTTCTGGCAGTATGGATTCTCCGGCTACTCGTACGGACGCAACCACGACGATGGATTTACCATCTACCTGGATGAGTACGTTCCTTTTCTCCCTGAGTATTTGGGATATCGCTAACATTTATTCTTCTGTAGCGCCGAAGCCAAGGAGCTCGTTTACCAGCACGCCAGGGAGGTCAACGCGCTCAACCGCCGCGGCCACCACTAAGCCAGGACCAACTTAATGAGCGATCATGAACGGGGACGTTTGTACAATATAGAGAGCGCGAGAGTTGAGCCCACTATGCACTTTACATAGATAGCGTCGCAATAATTCGAGCTCTAATACTTCCCACCTACCGGCCAACAGGCTAGGCCAAGATGAATGTAGGCGTCTTAGTGAGCAGCGGGCTCGGGGACCTTGGGAGAAAAGACACAAGCTTTCCCAACCCCAGATCCCCCATCGGAGCTAGATCATTAGTTGTACCAGATCATGTCTACCGTTAGAACTTAGCACCGATCTACGCCTCTAAACCCAACTTCCCCCCGATCTACCGTTCCCTAGTACCCCCATACTACTCCATAGGTAGGCTCATACCATCTCCATAATCCTCTCCCTCACCCACCTCACCTCCTCAGCAACAACATCCGGCCGCACAAGATGCACATTATGCCCACAATCCACCAAATGCACCAACCTCCTCTCCCCCCCAGTTAAGCGTAACTGCTCCTCCTTAATCTCCCTATCCACCCCCTCCCACCTCTCCAATAAAGCCCCAAACTCCCTCCTCTCCTCCTCCGTCCCATTCCCCCTTTCCACACCAGCTCTATACAACCTCTCAAAATCCCTCCTACTATTCGCCCGTATCACACTCACCGGCTTGACTCCCATCACCTGTTTCTCATACTGCCTTTTCTCGTTTAACGAGGCACAAATAGCCTTAAACGCACCTATTTCGATTTTCGTTTGGCCCGCTCCTGCCGCGATATCGATTGCCCTGTCCCGCCATTCGTCTCGGGTTAATACGCTATCAGCCCTTAAACCAGTGACAGTGGCATAATTGAGATTATGTATGACTGCCTCAATGGCTGGGTCAGGGATCCGGAAGAAGTCGGCCTGGCGCTCTGTGGAGCCGTCGATGAGGACGAGGCCGGATACGGTGTCCGGGTAGAGGTGGAGGTATTCGCGGGCGATGATTGCGCCGTAGGAGTGCGCGGCGAGAAGGAGGGGGTGCTGCGTTAGGTTGAGGGCGTGGAGGAGGGCGTGGAGGTCTTTTGCACTAGTTATTGAGGGGATTGAATCCTCCTTTTCCGACTCTTTTTCTGGTTGTGTGTTTGGGTTTGAGGGAGGAGGAGGAAGAGGGGAGCGTCCAAGTCCGGAGCGGTCGTAGAGGAGGGTACGGGTGAATGAGTTCAGAAATCGTTCGAGAGCGATGTAGGAGGCGGCGACGTCGCCGGCACCCGGGATGATGATGGTGATGGGCTCGGTGGGGGAGGAGGGGATGGGGCCGGAGAGGGAGGTGAACAGGCTCTGGGTGCCGATCGGGATCATCGCTGTGGTTTTGGAGTCCATGATAGGAGGATTAGGATTACTCTGTCCTCTGGACTTTTGGAGACGGGATCTGGATCTTGAGCCTGCAGGAGTGAATTGACGATCGCGATTATCGTGACATCGAGAAACGCGGCTCTGGTGAGATGAGGTTATTTTCAGGCGATGAAGCAGGCGAAGGGATTTAGGGGCAGTCGAAAAAGGCCAGATGCTCACGGAGTGGCTGCGCCTGATTGGGTGGATCACTGGATATGAGGGTGAGGGCTGTGCATTCCGGCTTTTGGGAGTGGTTACAGAGTACGGAGATGAAACTGATTTAGCTCAGTCACTGCTTACACTGCTTACTCTGCTTACGAGGGAGCCAGTTACTGTTACAGAGTACGTTGGGTTGGTGTTGGTGAGGAGGCGGTGGAGTTCGAGTCATAATCTGATTCTCACGGTCGCATCCAAGGAATGAATGACAGAATGAGAGAAAAGCGTCAGGAGGAAACCCACGTGCTTTTATTACACGAGACCAGAAGTCAAATTGATTGACGTGCTCGTGTTGCTGTCAGTCTCAAGGCTGCTTCGATACGAGGCCACAGCGACAAAAATAATACTCCCGTCAAAAAGATCCAAAGACTCAGAATAAATATAGAATCGTGTGTCGAGTTGCGCGTCCTGCGGATTCAGCGAAGACGTACCTGCAGAAACCTGTGTTGTGAGGGTCATCCAGTACTCTGTGTTAACTAACCACCACACCTATCACGTAACTTCCCTCTCTGCGATCGCGCCGACTCAAAAAAGAAAAGAAAGAGAAGGGAAGGAAAGAAAAACTGCGAACGGGGTGACCGAGGCAAGGGCAAATCATCAAGTTACACAAACTCCAGTTTGCCCGTGTTGACGCCTGCGAAAGGCCGAAGGAAAAGGCCCGAAGTTTGCCATGTTGCATTGGACTCACTCTGAGGCACGGAGAAAGCTTGCTCGTGTCTGTTCGTTGCCTGTTTGGGGGAAAGAAGAGGCCGCTCTGGTCCACTCACCATCGATGCCAAGAGGGGCGAATGACCAAGGGGACGGACGGAGTGAAGGAGCCTTTGGCTTCTTCTCCTGATCTCCTCCACATCGCTTGGAGAATCATCGCGGCCAGAGTGCAGAGAAGGAGAAAGGAGGAGAGCCAAGAAAAGACGATCGCTCGCTAACTGGAGTTGGAGATATTCCCCAGCTGGGAGCGCCGATGAGGGTGAAGATCTACGGCAAACCCGAGGTGAGGTCGCATTGGACTTGATTGAAGGGCAAAGAAGGAAGGGAAAACGGGCCAATGGTCGCTGGTGAGGCTCAAACTTCCTGAGAAGACTTAGAGCCAGAAGCGTCGAGTGTGGTTGAGAAGAAGAAGGAGAAATACCGGAGAAGCGTCGTTGATAGGGCAGCCGACCGACAAACCAACAACACAGCCTGAAGAACGGAAATAAATTAAGAAAATTAAGAACCTTTGTGGTGATCTCTGGCCTGTCAGATGCCAGATTCTTGTCCCACCACCGCCAGCACACATCTGCTGCCCGTTAAAAATAGAAGACCCCAATTTACGATGCAGCCCAGCGCTAACAGCTTAGTCCATCTTAGCCTGTTTAGCCCTGTTAGCGCTGCTTCATCGCGCCCCGACGTCAGCCTCTCACAGCCCACGATGGCGCGGTTGACCCTCCGATCGTCAGTCCATCCACTGCAGCTGTTCTCACAGCCCTCTTCTGTCCGGCTAGTGCCTGATCGACATGACGACTCCGCTGAGTTGGAAACCCAGCACGCAAGACGCATCGGGGATATAAAGGGGGCGCATCGTATCCCCCGAAACAGAAATGCCACCAACCTCAACCCTCAACCCGTCCACCACCACCCTCTCCGTCCATCATGCGCGCCTTTCTGCCTCTCGTCCTCAGTTTCGCGGCCGCTGCCTCTGCCATCCGATCCTGCGGAAGCAAGCCCTCCGACAATGTCCTCCTCAGTCACCAAGATTTCGCCGCTCGTGAGGACGCCGAAGACCGCCTGGCCGCGCGTGGGGTGGCTGCTCCGAGACCGAAAGCCTTGGAAGACCAGAAGAACATCAAGACCTATGTCCATGTCATCGGGGGCAACGGCACCCACTACAACACCACTTCGGAGGCGAACATCGAGCTTCAGGTGTGCTTTCCGATCGCAAATGAATGGCCGAACCCCCACTAACCCTGCGTAGATCGCGAAGCTGAACGAGCACTATGTGGGAACCAGCTTCTCCTTCACCCTGCAGAAGCCGATCAACTACGTCAAGAACGACAAATGGGTCGGCGTCTACGATGGCACCCCCGCGGAGTTCGAGATGAAGAGCACCCTGCGCAAGGGTAGCTACAGTGATTTGAACCTGTACTTTGACCTGATCGCCGGCGGCGAGGTCCTCGGTTATGCGTGAGTTTTGTCCTCTCTTTCTTGGTGTGCATTTCACTCACGATCGCGCAGCACCTTCCCCGAAAAATGCCCGTCCGACACAACTTTCGCCCTGGACGGAGTGGTTATCGACCCCAACACCCTCCCGAACGGCAAGAAGCCCTACGACCTGGGTATCACCGCCGTCCACGAAGTCGGCCACTGGCTCCACCTGCTGCACACCTTCCAGCCCGGTAGCAGCGACCCCAAGACCGGCGGCTGCGTTGGTCATGGTGACTACGTTCGGGACACCCCTGCTGAGGGTTTCGCTGCCTGGGGATGCCAACCCGTAAGTCCCCATCAGGCTCTGATTCTGCTTTACAGCCATAGATCACCACTAACTAACTCCTGTCCAGCGCCGTGACACCTGCCCTCAAAACCTGGAGAACAAATGGTCCATTTCTGGCACTGACCCCGTCCACAACTTCATGGACTACTCGGATGACTCCTGTCTGACCGAATTCACCCCGGGCCAGATTCGCCGCATGAAGCTCGGCTGGGAGGAATTCCGTGCTACTCCGTGCCCTACGACTAGCAGTACTGCCATCCCTACTCCTACTCCTCCTGGCATCGCTGGTCGACGCCTCGCCAAACCCGGCAGCTGGCCTTGAACTTTTTGAACCATTTTAAACCATTTGCATGAATGAATTTTCCGGGGATGTATTTATTAGATTGTGACAATATTTTTCTTTATTTTTCATTTCGATGATATATACCAAGGGTCCATGGTCATGGTCATTTGCTTTGCATTATGGGGCTAGACGAATACCTTTTTTATTCATGTCAACATAATTGAACCTTTTTTCATGTCACTACTTTTCTTGCTTCGAATCTTCATGGTTCATGCCAAAAAAAAAAGAAAAAATAAACCAATAAATCAAAAGAACTGCACCAGCGTTTCGCTTCCTGCGGTTTCACTTTTCCTAGTCGTTGTCCATAAACCTACTCCTCGTGTTGTCCAAAGTTTCAAACCCCTCAGGAACCTGGAAAAGGACGACGATCCCCGATTCTCCGCGGTCTCACAAGCTTCTCCTTCCTTCCCTTTGAACTCACTCTCTGGAGTAATATTCTAATGATGGTGATGGTGATTATCCATCTTTCGCCCCAGTGAGCAGTGAGAAGTCGTCGTCACCCCCAAACCAACATACCCAACCAAAAGGTAAAAACAGCCAAATTTCGCCCCTCCCCCACTATCACTCATTCACTTTCGCACTATCCAACTATCCAATGCATCGCCGATGCTTGTCCAACACACTCATTCTCCCCCGTTCACTTGTTAGCCCGTCAGAAATCCATGCTTGGCCCGTCCACTCTCCCCTCTAAATGGCCGGAGGGGACAAGGGAACGCGCCCGCCCAAAATTTGGCCAGACAAGGATATCTTGCAACAATGCAACCCCGGCACACAGCCAAGAAGGGGTTCGAGTCTTGACTCTTCTCTCTGGCCTTGGGGGGAGAGATTTTATCTCTTGGCACTTTTTTTCTCGCACTTTTTTTCCTGTCCTGTGTTTTTTCAGGGGGGAAGGGAAGGAGGGATCTGCAGTGCCAAGGCTGGGACGGTCCACTGCGCGAGAAGTTATCCGAGGTAGCATTGCTTTTTGCCCCTCCTCTCTTTGTTTGGATTCCTGAAATTGGGGGGATGATTGATGAACCCTGGATGAACTGGGTTGCAACGGATCCTTTGGATTTGGATTTGGATTTCTTGATTGTCGCTCATCCACCAGAACTTACCCTGAAGTGGTTCTGTTGCCGAGAAAGGAAAATAAAAAGAGAGATGGGGAAAAAGTGACACCTCATCCAACCACAGTTCAGCGTTCCTGGACGGCTGCCCCGGCTGTCGATCTCTGGAGACTGTTGTTGGTTGCAATTAAAACTGGACCCGGCGACCCAGCGACCGGACAAAATGTTTGTTCTCTCAGTTGAGTTGTTTTTGCCTTCGAGACGGCTGAGCTGGGGAGAATTCGGATTTCTCAGCTGGTGGGGAGTTTCTCCATCTCGATTCTCCAAGCAAAGCCAGATGGAGCCGGGTTGTTTTCATCAGGCTATCCAGCCTCACTAACCTGCCAGAGGAGAGCCTCATTATTATTCTGGTGCCTATTCTGATCGGGTCTGCCAATTTGGTCGTAGTCTAGTTCTTTCAAGTCCAAAGATAATGAATTATGACACTACATCTATGGCCTCACTGCCAAGTGGAGCTTGGTTTGCTTGTTTCTCCAGTTTCTCTCCCCTTTGTTGAATTGGAGTGAGGCTTTGCTTTCTCAGCCTGGGCCTTGCATTAGGCAACGGCTTTGTGCGCCTCGGGCAAAAACATGCCTCACCAGCTCAGATCAGCCTTCTTAAGTGTCGGCTGTGCATACTCCGAGTCGAGTGGGAATTTGTGGAGAGTCTATGAGGCTGAACTGAGGTGTTGTTCATCACTGCCTGAGGCATCCAAAGGAGCTGTCGATTGGATCTGTGGCTGAGATACCACTCTGATCGGTACGACCGGTTTGGTGGTTGTTAAGCTCCCAGAAAATAATAACTCAAGGCTCTGATAGTCGTGAATCTTCAGATGAGGTTCATGGAATGACGTGGCCCAGTCCACTTGTTGACTGATTGTTGCGCATCGTATGACATAGTTGGGCAGGCTGCATGGATTATCTCTCTTCCAGGTGGCGATGAAGGAGCAACAAAAGAAAAAGTCCATAGGAAAAGATCTGGAGGATCAGAACTTTGAATCAGTGTGAGAATTAAGCTAAGAATTAATTTACGAACCAATGCAAGAATCAACATCTTTTTAATCTTCTGGTTGGACAGAGGACATCTACAACGCACGATCTGTTAGATGGTGGTGGTACAAATGCTCAATTTGTCACTACTCTTATGAAATTGTTTGCTTTTGATTCCGTCTGCTTATTCTGAACCTATCGCCTAAAATTCAGCCGAGCGGCAAGTTGTGCTTGTCTATTGCGTTGATCGACAGGGGATCTCGCGCGATGCGGTTATCTTGGGTTGGTCGGCTGCCCCATAGGAAATTGCCGCATTGCACGTTGCTTCTTTACTTATACATAGTTGCACAGAAGGATGATCACCGTGTACCACGAGCGGGATCGAAGTCGGATGTCAATATCTGATTCAAGATGATTCTCCCCACGAAGACCACTTTGAGCTATCTGGGTGTTGCAGAGTGGGTGAAATTCGAAATGGACTATCGGATGGAAATGAATCTTTCCCTTTGGGAATTGAGACCGTGGCTGCTCCCGGCTCCCGGCATCTGGATTCCAAATACCTGAATAATATTGAGTTATGAACTGCAGATCGTGTGTACTGCCGTGGTAGGCAGGAGCTTGACCAGTACGAGGTAGGAAGGAGGGTGAACTGCTCCTGCCATCATTGACGTAGCTCTGTTTGTGGCTGTCCGAGCAGGAGACGAAAGTGACTCTCAATCCCACTCGTGGATAAGCAAATTTGCAGTGGGATTGTTCACGATCTTCTTTCTTTACCCGGGGATGCCCCTGAATCTGTCTGGATACGTCAGCGTATAACGGCATTACTATATTATTATATCAAAAGCAAAAGGCAAATGAATAAAACTGTGATAGACCACCCACCAAAGCGGCGAATACTTACACTATATCCACCAATACCTAAATAAGCCAATACTATCAGTTTAACCATGTGCTTTAACTATGCATACGATTAAGGAGAGGGAGATGACTTTCGATGCGTTTTTCGATGTCGTGTTTGGTATAGTTTCCTCAAGTGGCCTTCATCTTGCCACCAAAGGGATTCTACAGATCCTCCCCTCGTTTTTGGGGGAAGGCGTCGCCTCTTATCCTGATCATCACTCTCTCATGACACTCAGGACCTTGCCCACCCGATCTCCCAGCTTTCCTATGAGCTATACTATATGTAGGAGGGCGATCACTGTGGGTATCCAAGATGCGTAGTTTATCCATATTCCAATATGATTAGCTAACCGAATTGCGAAGCAACCATGCACGGAAGCTCGTGTTTTATCTGAAAGAACCGTGTGCCACAGTAGCACTCAAACCGATGATGGCTACAATCTTAGTACCCTTTAGGGATCCGTTGAACGAATCCAGTGCAGTGAATTTAGATACATTCGCCCGCGTTATGGCAAACTATTCTCGCACGACCCGGATATACGTGGTCGAAATCGGTGCCCACTGGCTAGGTAGAATGCCATCAAATTAAAATGCAACGCATGGTTCTAGGCAACTATCCCGCAACTGGAAGGGGTATTGAGTTGACAGATTGAAAAAAGAGCCTTGCCATCCTCAAGACACAGGGTATGGATTGCCCCAGCTACGGCATATTCACTCCGCGTGAGTGCACGTCCCTTGGTTCCAGTTGGACAACCGAATCTGGGCTACGCTATGCTACTTTTCGTACCACGAACAAGGGATTGCGCCTGTACGCAACATCTAGGGTACACGGAACTGGTGTATTATGGAGAGAGCCTTGGGATATGCGGGCCAAATTACTAGCAGAAGCAACACTCTCAAGGTGGCATCTAAGACGAAAAATTCGTGAATTATGACACGGGATGGGTGCCTGTTAGAATGGGTTGAGCGTCTTCTCTAGTTCCGCTTGGGGGTTCAGCGTTGCCCATCCTATTATCTCAATCTATATTAAGGACGCCCTAGCACAAGAAAGCGGGCTGGGCCGCCCCGTGCAATGGGAACTGGCTTGCAGAACGATCAAACAAACCTTCAACTCCCCGGGATCCCCAATTATAAACTCATTACCAAGCACCTCCTCCCCCATGCCAAGCGAACTGGCGGCTGGTGATGCTCGTCCTGGGTGGCTCTCTTGCGGTGTCACCTCTTAGTGCTTACTCAAGATTGTGATCCAGGAAACTAGAATCTGAGGAGACCCTTAGCTTGGATTGCTAATACGGGGTTATGTTATGGCCCATAAATATTTATATCCTTTCTTTGGAGTCAATATACAAATTATTCAGCAAGCTAAGTAGATATTATCCTGGATGCCTGGCCTTAGATAGTTGTGCCCTATATCCGGTTTACGATATAACCTTGACTAAGCAGGTTAGTCGTGAATACATGTTTGGTATACACCATATTTATGTGGTCGTGGCAATGCATAAGGCTGCGGACTAGCGCAGGATCGTGGCTTTTGACAGCGGGAGTAGATGGGGCCAAGATGGCACACTAATGCGGATGATACTCATCTACTGTGCCTGCTTCCTGTCAAACACAAAATACACCCGGTCGGAACCATATGTAATTCGCATGTAATTGAGCACAGGAGGCGGAGTACTGCAGCTCAGATGCAGAGTGATATATGTATAATATAGAAGGATTATTCCCCGGATCGAACTATACTATTACCAATGTTACCCATCCTTTTCATCCCTATTGAGACGGGCTTTTTATAGGCTCTTGCCCTTCACAACTTGCATGAGTTCGTGGTATATAAGAGTAGCTTGGTAGATTCTTTCACCTTTATAATCGATTGGTAAAAATGACAAAAATGACTGTAATACATTGCTAATATTCAACCCGAAGTACTTCTTCCTGCTATCTGAGTATAAATAGAGCATTTCCAACAGTAATGAATCACCCTCTCCAAGCAACCTTCGCATACAACCACAACTACAAAGAGATAGCAATCCACAAGCCCATTGAACCTGTTCAAAACCCTTTACCGCATCTACATCCATCATGAAAGCAGGCATTATTCTCTCCGCCCTTCTAGCCGTGGCCTTTGCCGCTCCAGTGCAACAGGTATACCCCCCTTCCCCTTCACTCCTCTCTTAGTATGCATATGAGCAATGAGCTAACATAACCTGTTTTTTAAGGAGGGAGCAAGCCTCAACGCTCGTGGACCCCCGCCCCCTGATTGGAGGGAGAGTGGACCACCCGACTGGAAACTCCGGGAACGTGATCCCCAAGCTCCAGATTGGAAAGAGAGCGGATCACCCGACTGGAAACTGAAAGAACGCGAACCACAAGCTCCAGACTGGAAGGAGAGTGGACCACCCGATTGGAAAGTCAAGGCTCGCGAAGCCGAGCCCCAGGCCCCGGACTGGAAGGTGGAGGCTCGTGACCCTGAGGCTAAACCTGAACCGGCGTGTAGATGGTGGTGCATCTGACTGGAATCTCAATTCTGGTGAGCTTCGGCCTGATTGGAAGTATGTGGGGGTTTACATTCTAGGGTTGCTGTTGGAGTCCGGGTTGATGTGGTTGATGAGGGTGTGGAAGGGGCTGTTTGGACTGAGTTTTGTTTATTTGGTGGATTATGGTATTTCCCTTTTCGGGGGAGCTTATTGAGGAATATACGATGCTTTTTCCTACTTTATGAAGCCTGTAGAAGGGAGTAGTTCCAGCATATATTATTTTAAATATGCATGCTCTTAGTATATGACCTCCTACCAGCAATGTCCAGAATCACGTCCGCTCACCTAAAACAACGGTCAAAAACTATACACATTGATTCAAAGTAAGAAAAATCAAAGTGGAAAAAGATTCCTGAGACCGCTCAAACACGCCCAAATGAGCTAGTGTGGGTGTTTAAGCATGAATCAGGCAAGTGATGATCAGGGGCGCTTTTCTCTCGCGCCAGTTCGTGTCCGATAAGCAGGAACAACTCCATTTCAGGACAGAGAGTGACAGACGGAGATTAGGCCCGTTTGCTTGGAGGCGACGAAAATCCTTATTCGGTGTGGCTTTTAACCGCAAAGACTAGGGTGACGCCATCCGGGGCTAGTGACGGATCCGTAACGGACATCTGCTGTTGGGCCTTGGCCCTGTGGAGGTGGAGTGCGCAGATTTCTGGATCCCGATGAAGAATCTCAATTGGAAGGCTTGTGTGGGTGAATGCGGGGTGACTGAGGATTTTTATCTCGAAATCGAGACTGAATTGCGGGTTGAAAGCGATAGTCACTGTCTGACGGTTTCTTGAGGTGACGGGAATAGCTTCATGAAGCCTCAGGCCACAAGGCCACAAAGAGCTGCCACAGATTAAGATCGCTTATTTATCCCAACAAACGAACCGTTTTCTGAGCCTTCCTTTCCAGATTAAAAGAGTCTGAAGCCTAACCCCGCATCGAAAGCCAAGGCCACTTGAGCCTGTTTCACGTTAATCGAACTGCCGCCACTCGAACGCGACTGGACAGTGGCAATTTGGCATTTTCGACCACTGCATTTAACATTTATCCGACTTGAGGCCAGAAATATCCGAAGCTCTTTTCGAACCTCATTCCACCTGGCCTCCCCGCACGGCGACTGGCATCGCGTCCATCTAATCCTTTCCGCTGCCGTCTTCGAACCGACAATGTTTCATACCTTCAACCTCTGTGACCCGATAAATCCCCCTAGCCCTGGCAAACACAGGAAGACCTCATCCCAACCACAATCTCAGAGTACGGCTGACTTCCGCCGCGCCTGCGAAGAATGTCGACGGCGCAAGATCCGCTGTAATCGCAGCCAGCCGTGCCAGGCGTGTCTGTACTATCGAAAGCCTAAGCTTTGCCGATATGCAGAAGCCAAGCCGTCGCAGAGGTACGTTTCAAAAGATTATCGGCTCTCACCCAAGCCCATTGCTTAACATCAATTGTTTGAACAGTAAACTCGCGGCCGTCGGACGACAGTATCGCGCTGTGCTTGAGCGGCTTTTCCCCTCCTCGTTGCCGGAATCCCTCTTCTATCTCTCGCGTGATGAGCTGGTGAGCCTCATTCTCCAGGACCAGAACACTCACGGGTCAGAGTCTGTGCCCGAATCATCTCCTACGCCTGAAGTATACCCGCCGTCTGCAATATTAGAGCGTGTCCCATCCAGCTGCGAGGACGAATGCCTCGAGGTGCTGCAGCCGATGCCTGGGGAGGGCGCGGACGGTCGGGAATCTGAAACACCGGACCTAGGAGGGGGGATATCGGACGATGTAAACGCGCTGAGCTTCTCATCGCGCCAGCCGTCATGCTACCTGGGTATATCATCCATCAATGCGGTAGTCAAAGTCATGATGTGGATCGATCCGACCTCACTATCCCGACCACCCACAGTGACTCGAGAACCACCACAATCAGAGACCCTATCCACCAATCCTCACCCAGTTGATGGCCCCGAGAAGAGCCAGGGACGAGTATCAAAACGGACCGCGACAACCGACGCAGCATTCTCACGGTCCAAAGCCCTCGAGCTCTTCGACGCCTATTTTGCCTACGTGCACCCGTTCATGCCCATGCTCGACGAATCCCAATTCCGGTCTACATATCTCTCCGGCCAGAGACAGGACGAGCGATGGAAGGCTTTGCTAAACACCGTCTTCGCCTTGGGAAGTGCGCTGCAGTGTTCCGCAGACAACAGCTCCCACAGTATCTACTTCCAACGAGTCCGCGAGTTTCTAAACATCGACTCGCTCGGCAAACTGCACATAGAAACCGTGCAGACACTGGGCCTCATCGCAGGGCATTACCTGCATTTCGTGAGCCAACCGAACCTCGCATACTCGCTTATGGGCGCTGCATTGCGCATGGCCACCGCGCTAGGGCTCCATCGCGAATTCGCAGACCCATCCCCTTTCCCTCCAGATAGTAACGGCCAACAACAGCAGCAACAGTATGCGGTTTCAATCGACGTTCGACGGCGCGTGTGGTGGTCGCTCTTCTGCATGGATACCTGGGGCTGCATGACCCTCGGCCGACCAACACTGGGCCGTTGGGGGGGAGCCATCACCGTCAAACCGCCCTGCAGTAAAAATGTACCTCCTCTCTTCCCTTCCTTTCCCCCCAATCTTCAGACATTTTACTAATAAGGAGTGACAGGCCACATTAAGTTCAACAACCCTCACCGCAAACATCCAATTCTGCGCCATCGCCACCACAATCCAAGATGCCCTCGCCACATCCCCCCAAATCCCCTACCCAGATCTCATCCACCTCGACACAAGACTAACAGACTGGTACACCACCCTCCCATCCATCCTGCACGACCCCACCCAAGCCCAAAATGACCCCTCCATCGCGACCGTACAAACGAACCTCCGCTGGCGCTTCCTAAACGCACGGATGCTCCTCCACCGACCCGCACTACTTAGTTACGCGATGCGTCGCACACGGTACACAACCCTTCGAGCAGAGGAAAAGGTAGCGATTGAGAAATGTCGCTCTGTGGCCCGGGACACGATCTATAGTATTTCCGAGACGAGGCTGGATAATCCGACCGCGGCGTGGGGGAGTGTCTGGTATATTCTGCAGGCGAGTATGGTTCCACTTCTGGGGTTGTTTGTGGGGGAGTTTGAGACTACTTCGGTACTCCAGGCGTGTCAGGAGGAGGTAGAGGTGACGATAGATACGTTGGGGAGGTTGGAGGCAAGAACCCCGACGGCGAGGAGGGTGAGGGATGTTGTTGTGCATATTCGGGATGCTTGCCCTCCTCGTACAAGATTCAGGGGGCAGGGGAAGAGAGATGGTGGAGATATGGTCCTAGATCGGGAGGAGGAGGATGTCATCCGTCAACCGCCTTTGGTTATGGATGATGATCTGACGGATGAAGGGGGCACTGAGTTCGGGGACTCGGGCTGTGCGAGCATGGGCCCTGACCCCAGTAGTTTCGTTCTACCTGGTGACCAAAACATGTGGGATTATATCAGTTGGGCGGGGAATAATCCGTGGTCGGGGCTTGTGGAATTACAGCTCCCTGATGATCTGACGGGGGCTGGGGCTGGTATGGATTGGGCGCAGGGTGTGGTTGAGGGGGCGAGCATATAGCGAATATCGGAGTCAAGCGCCGACCATTGTATATGTGCCGTTCTCTCCCCGGTGATTGCTGCCCGGCTTAGCTCAATTGAATGGTTCCAAATGGATATAAATATGTCCAGTTCAACCCATTTCAAGTCGACAGAAGGCAAGTCTATAATCAGTCCAAAGATTCAATATCAACTTCGCTGGTCATTATTGTGATATCTCTCCTATATTGGTCCCTTCGTTGCACCTGGAACGATGGCCTCGATTATCAAACGATTCTTAGACGAAAACGAAAACCGTATCAAATCGAAGCATGTACGCGAGGATGGAACGAGCAAATAGAAAATTGGCAGTGCAGCAGTATGGATAACATCCAAGGGGTACTGGGGGGATTCCTTTCTGTCCGACACCAACTGGCATTCCCAATTGAAAGAAGTTCAACTTTGGCCAATCCGACACAAACATCTAGAAATAATCAATTCCGGCCTATATCCTCCGGTCAGATGAACGGATATTAATCCACTACTGTGACTTGAAAATGAATCGGCTCCCTCGACTGAGCCGGTTCTTTGGAAGAGGCCTATCCCCCCACAGATCCTCCAGCCTTCCAGATTTCCTGTATTGGACTCCACCACCAAAATCGAAGAGGGGCGAATGCCCGCCTACGATCGGGGCCCTTTCTATCCCGTCAAACTTGGCAATGTCTTTGCATCCAGATACCAGGTTCTGACCAAATTAGGGTTTGGCGCCAATTCTACAGTCTGGTTTTGCCGTGACCTCCAGTAAGTAATACATATCCCCCGCTGCCTCAGCTAAGCAAGGCTAACTTTAGATAGTCGGCATCAATACATCGCACTCAAGATTTACATCGGCGGGTCCGAGGATCGCAAAGTGCGAGTATTAAGGCATCTTGCAACCGTGAAGACACGCCATCCGGGCAGTGCTCTCGTCTGTAAAATGATTGAGGAGTTTGAGATCGAGGGACTGAGTGGTCATCATGGACGGCGGGTGGGTTATCCGGTCCGCGTGCGGATGACGTGGACAGCAATCCTGAGAACTTGAAAGTGGAAACTTGGAAGTAAAAGTATATTTGCAGACTTTATATAACCCCTCCCTCCCCCTCTTCGTCCTTACATTCACTCCACGACCTCAAAGTGGCTCGCTCAACCTCGAAATGCCTCTGCTGCGGGCCGCGGAGGTTGGCAACCCGGCCCAGGTACTGTTGCTCCTCGAAACTGGCACAGATGTCAACAGCAGAAACGAATGTCGGGAGACACCACTCATCGTCGCAACCAGGAACGGGCGACAACATGTTGCACGGCTGCTACTCTCAAACGGGGCGGATATAAACGCATCCGACGCGAGAGGACTCACGGCGCTATTCTGGGCCATTCTTCTCAAGCATCATGATATAGCGCAGCTATTGCTCGAGAAAGGCGCGAGTCCGGATGCCCCTGGTAACGGTTACCCTCTTCCCCCGGGTGTAGTCCGGCGCGACCAACTACTCCTAATGTCCGCAGAAATGACCCTAGCTGGAGGATATGATGAATTTTTGAGTGGTTACCGGACACAACTTGCTGAATCGCTAGCGACGATGGTGCGTTCCAGGCTTACAGGAACTCTTCGTCAACGAGAGACCAATGATCCACAGCATGTTGTCGCGATGTTTCTTCAGGGCCACACAGACGACGTGCTAGGTGTGGCCTTCTCACCTAGTGGACGTCGACTCGCCACCGCGTCCTGCGACGGATCCATCAAACTGTGGGATCCCAGCAATTGGGACTGTGTCACCACCATACCAGCTCAATCGACCCATTGCATGTCCGTGGCCTTTTCGCGCGATGGCTCCCTCGTCGCATCCTGCACCCTCCTCCAGCACCCTACCGATCCAACCATAGCTTGGGCCACCGCCGAAGTCTGGGACACGATAACCGGCCAATGCAAGAGCCACCGCCGCTGCTCAGAGGACCAATGCATTTCCATGCCCTTCTCCCCCACCGAAGACCTCATCGCTCTCCCAGACGGTCCCGACATTATCCTCTGGCACCCCATAACCGGAAAAACCATCAAAACCCTCCATGGCGACCCCGACTCCAGGTACGTCAGCCACCTCACCTTTTCCCCAGACGGCCGTTTCCTCGCCTCCGCAACAGAAGATGCCACCAACGCCATCAAGATTTGGAACATCGCCAAGGGAACCGTTATCGAAACCCTACCCCAGGCAGGCGGACCCGGACTCCAAGTCACATTCCCTTCTCGAGCCAACTGTATCGCCGTCTCTAAAGCAGACAATATGATCAGGTACTGGTTTTTGGACCATAGGACTTATAGCAGGACTTATGGCAAGACGATCAGCATGCCTTATTCTTCTAATATTATCGATCTTGCCGTCTCTCCGATGGGGTTAATATTGGCTTGTTCGTATGCTGGGGCGGAGGGCTTGGTAAGGGTGTGGAATCCTATGAAGGAAGAGGTTCTTTGTGAGCTGCATTCACCGAAGCAGATTTTCAAGATGGTTGTTTCTCCGGATGGAAGGACGATTGTTGCGGGATCGACTAAGGATGTGATTGTGTGGAGGTTGCCGGAACGGGTGGCTAGAGGGCAGAAGCTTTGACTGTCTTGATACAATGTGTGGCTTTTATGGAACCTAGCGTTAAAAGTTTTGATCTTATAGAGTTGAGAAACATCCAGTCAGCTGCTTGCTTGGACTGTCGATGAACCAGGTTATCTTATTCAAAAGCCTTCTTTATCTCAAATGAAAAAGTAAATAGCGGTTGTAGGTGGTCGCTTTCTCTCTCAAGACAACATACACGAAGGTTCAAGCAGCCCTTCTTTTGCCTAACTGCCTGGTCTGAGTACCTGCAACCACGAGGGATGTTAAGCAGCGTCATTGGAAACGATGAGCTTGGAATCTTGTATCCAAGCTTTAACCTTTCTTTGACTCCTGATGCCGCCAACTTTAAGCCCATACTCAAAATCATATAAACCCTTCAAGCATCTCACAGAAACGGCGAAAGCAATCCAGGGCTCTTCACCTCAATCTCTACTTCGACCCTCTATAAATACCAGCTAAGAAAACAAAGAAGGAAAAAAAAAAAGTCTCCAATACCCCTAACCACCATAACCCCCTCCCTCTAGTTCACCAACCGCGCCCTCTCAACCGCCACCTTCTACACCACCATCCTCCCTAACTCCCACAGTGACATCACCCACATCCAACACTACACCTCCACCTCCGCCAGCCAAGAACACCACGCCACAACCAAGCCCCCGGGAGCATCATGGTGGTCGAATTCCAGCTAAACGGGCACACATTCACAGCCCTAAACGGCGGTCCGCAGTTCAAGTTCACCGAGGCCGTTTCGTTCCAGCGATGATCAAGCGGAGATTGATCATTACTGGGGAAGGCTGGGGCGGGGGGAGGCGGATGAGGAGAGGCAGCAGTGTGGGTGGGTTATAGCCTACTAGTACTAGTATCTTGAATAATATGGGTCAAGATATAGACGTTGTTCGTCATTAGTAGTTTGACCAGAAGGCATAGATGGATGTCGGCGAAGCTCCTGCCTAAAAGGGAAGGTGATATCGCCGATAAACGCCAAGACATGGAGAACGGCGACTTTGCCTACCAAATCGAGTCGAACTATATAGACTGGAAACATATTCACCACGATGAAATATTCCTCCCAGTCTTTTAAAGTATCTTTCTCAATTATTCTAAGCTTGTTTTATTTTCGACAAGCTCCAAAAATATCGCTGAGATGCGAGGCCTCCACATTCACTGTCTACGGACATATCGTCTTCCGTCCCCCTCCTATATACAACGCAGTATAGAAGCACCAAAAAGAACAATACAAGCCCGACATGCCTCAAACTGGCGCCAGCATACGACTACCACCCTACCCAGCAAAAGCCTAGTACCAAGCAAGGAAGAAAACAGCGGCAAGCTCCATCACATCATGTACAAATCCCACCCCATTAACACAAACCCAACATCCAACTAACCAAGCCCAGGGCAAAATCCGACGATCTCATCGCCTGGGCACGCAACGGCTCCTTATGGCCTCTCTCCTTCGGCCTTGCCTGCTGCGGTATCGAAATGATGCACGTCTCCATGCCCCGATACGATCAAGACAGGCTAGGAATCATTTTCCGAGCATCGCCTCGCCAAGCAGATGTTATGATTGTTGCGGGGACGGTAACCAACAAAATGGCCCCTGCGTTGCGCCAGTTATATGACCAGATGCCGGATCCAAAGTGGGTGATTAGTATGGGGAGTTGTGCGAATGGTGGGGGATATTATTATTACAGCTATAATGTGGTGAGGGGGGTGGATCGGGTGGTGCCGGTGGATGTTTATATTCCTGGGTGTCCCCCTACCCCGGAGGCGCTTCTGTATGGGGTGTTTCAGTTGCAGAAGAAGATTAGGAGGACGAAGGTGACGAGGATGTGGTATCGGAGGTGAGAGGAGATTTAGTCATTCGTGTTGTATAGTACAGTTATAGAATTCCACGAGGGCTTGGTTATGGCCTGGAGCTTCATGTGCGAGGAGAGAATCATAGCACCGAAGGGTCGAGAAAGTGTTCTTCCAATGGCTCCATGTCCCGACTTAGGCTACCGGAGTCATGACTTTGTAGAAAAGAGGAAAATGGAAACATGGAGGCCATTCCAAAAAAGTCCTGTCCTGTGGTAGTGGGGTCGAACGACAAGAGGTCCCCTAAATTCGAATCATGTCCCCCTGCAGCTGATATTGACGTTTGATCGTCTGAGACTAAGTCTCTACCAGATGGCTCTGACTGCCGTGATTTATTGCCTTCTCTGGCTGGAATTTGGCAGTCTAAAGACGCCAGTATGCGCACGAAGAGGGGATAGTACCCGAGCAGTGGAGGCCAGTAATCATAGAGTTTGTTCACAACCACCATACACAGCCGTGCTCTATGTTTGGAGACTTCGATGACGTCCAGTGGGGGACCACGCATGTTTGCGATCTGAACGGACAACGCTGAAAAGGCAGGTGGCAATCTGAAATCGTGAGACGCATTCGAGGGTAAAGAAACGGAGAGGACATACATGCTCAGTGGAGAAAATTCGATAACTTCATATGTTAACATGTTCTCTAAGATTCGGACAATGTCCGCTGCCGCCCCAAACACTATAGTCCTAACTGCCATGCGATCGGGATTGCTGAACCCGTTCCGATACAGTAGTACTTGAAAAGCACTTCATTTCATAAGTTTGGGTATTATGGTGCAATCAGAAATACAACACATACCGATACGTTAGTTGGAGCAACGCCGCCCAGAATCCATCATCTAAGGATAATGTGGACCGAAGTTGAAGCTCCCTCGGTAAAGACTTCCCCCAAGTCGATAGCTTTTCTAGGCTTTGGAGAAGGGTTTCCTCATCCGCACGCGCCCCAAACATCAACAGACAACAATTACTCACTGCAAGGGAGGTCAGTTATGATCAATAGCCGTGAAAGAACACTTACCTTGCAAACAGAGCTCCACCATATGTACGCTGTAGAGCTGGCCTTCTTTGGTTAACTCGCCAACCAGATCGGAATCATGGAACGTGTCATCCTCCTGGAAATCCTCTTCTGTCAGTCTCCCTGTTGAGCAATATGCGTCGTTTATATGTGGAGTGCGCCCGAGAACAACTGCAGTGTAAATGTCGTGTACCTAAATTTCATGGGTCAACAAACGTCAACAAAGTTAGACAAATTCCATACATAAAGAGTCCACCAAATCCGTCTCCATGACCTTCGTTGTCCGTCGCCCATACCACGATATGTTTTCCTACCGGCCAATTAGAGAAGCCACAAAACCCTAGCGTGAGGACTCACTCTTGATGCAAACCCATCGATTGAGCAAGATTAACCGCCACCCCCATCCAATACCACGAGTCCTTGGGTTCCATCGGACTACACCACCAGTTCGCTAAAAGAAAGGCACCCTGAATAGTAGCAATAGCATCCGTTTCATAGCTTGCATCGTAAAGCGCTTTCGCCCGCTGATGACAAGTATACGTTGCCAAGTATCTATTCTCAAATCCCGCCCTTTTATAAAGGGATTCGCTGCAGTGCGAAAAGGCAATAGAATAAACCGCCTGCAGGACAAGCGGGGAGAGACGCCCTGTTTCGTACTTGTGGCAAAAATCCGCCCGGTCGAAGGCTGGAGCCGCGGGATAAAAGAGGGTGAAGCAGCTTCGTATAAGCTCATCAGTGATACTCTTCTCAAAGGTGTTAAAGGCTCCCATCTCTTTTAGTCTTGCATGCTCTTTCTGGCGATGTTGCTCGACGTGACGCTTCGTTTGGGAGCCTAGTTGATCGAGCTGTAGGTCGTTCATGTCACCGCACAGGAGGCTGTTGCCTAGACTTGCATCACCCATTTCTCGCAGCACATAGTCGAAGTTATAGGCGTCGCCATAGTATATTGCTTTGCCATCTTGTCGTTGGAAGACATGCGGATGTGGCTGTCTCGATGAATCCCCTGTAGCCCGAGCCAGGCGTTCTTCACTGGCTGCACCTTCATTTGTAGCACCCTTGTCATCAGGACCTGATGATTGCAGCTCAACACCCGAGTTATGGGCCGATGTTGTTCCCGACTCAAAGCTCGGGGTAGAACCCTGTGCATGCTCACTGGGAGAGAGACTACAAAACGCTGGCTTGAATTTCAGATCGTCGAAATGATCTCTCTTGTGCCTTTATAGATTTAGCATGAGTCCACGAAAGCGGAAGGTGCGGCCGACGCCCGTGGTTGAACGTACTTTCCTCTTTTGGAGACAATGGGTTGGCAATCATGCCCGGCAAGCTGGCAATTAGAGCATGGTGTTTCATCCGTGCGGTCACATCGGATCCGGCGCAGATTACACACTTTGCAAGCGACCTTCCCACGTTTTTTCGATACAGGCATGCTTGACTTATTGATCTATCGATGTCGTTGACAAAACGTGGTCTGTGATTCGCGGCTTTTTCTCCCTTTCAGAAAATGGTGTGTCATCACAAGATTGATCGGCTAAACTCGGAGAAGCTACTTCAGGTATCTCCGAGATTACCCGCACCGCCATCCATAGTATGAAGATGCCCCATGGTCACTCATTTCTCGCAGAAGTTGCATATTTCAATTAAATAAGAGTGGAATAAACTTGGATATGCCATAGTAAAGACCCTGGTAGCTATCTCCACAAACTTTGATGTTGTGGTTTCAATCGCCATACTAACCAAGGTCGTTAAATATATAATAGTCAATCTCTGGTGCTTCTCTCCCCCATTTCATTTTACATTAAATATGTATTTCATATTAGCACTAATCATTCAATTTCATTTTCAAAATCATTCTAGTCATAACCTAAAATCACATCCTATTCGAACTCCGCATTGAACGGATTGCCCATAATCTTCGCCGGGAATTCCTCCACCCCCAACGCAGTAGTATGAGCCCATGGCTTCAACCCAAGCTCCTCATGAACAGCAGCCACGAAACAAGAACTCCACTCCAACCGAGGATAATTCCCGATCACATCGCGCACAGTATCCATATGGACGAGCTGAGCATGCGCCCCCGTATTATCTACTTCAGTTAGCATTTCATTTCGCACCACACCCAAAAGCCCGAGAACACCCACCGAAAATAGTAGCCAGTTGAATCAGTTGCCCAACAGCAGTAATAGTCCCAACATGACACAGATCCTGGTGTCGAATGATAGCTTCAGAAACACTCTCCGCTTGAGCTGTTGGGGAGGTCGAATCCGGACTACCTTCCGACTCCTGTAGGACCTTGAGCGCGAGGAAACCGCCGTAGAACTCGAAGCTGAGACGTGTAGCTCGTAGGTTCTCTGGGGTTGTACCGATATCATGGAGCACACAGGCGAGGAAGTAGGTTTCGTCGCTGAATTCCCAGTCTGGGAATAGGTAGCGTTTCATCGCGATGCCATAGTGGTATACGCGCATACTGTGGTGGAAGGTTGGGGTGGGGAGGTGGGAGCGTGCGTACTCCTGGATTCTGCGGGCTACTGGGGTATCGGGGACTGGGGTTGCGGAGACAGGGAATGGAGTAGGTGGTTCTTTGGACTTGAGGCCCGCCTGTTCGAAAAGCTTGTCGACGTCTGCGGGGACGGCGGTGAAGCCGTATTCGCGAACGGGGTCTGAGATGTTGGTCATTTTGATATTTGATGATGTCTGATCAAGTTTGTTTATGGTGGAGATACGACCAGGTAGATTGTATGTCGCACCCGGATCGCACTGGATCAGTCAATCTATTTTATATCATTCCTGAAGTACCCTTTCCTAGGACTAGAACTGTCCGCTTCTTCATCAGAATAACTTGCAGACACCGAGTTGCCCGACCAGACCGAATCCCGGAGGCCGCTGACGGTTTCGACGTCATTACGAGATTATCTGTCAGATTGACTGTGATAAAACATCTGTTGTTCTACTTTGCCCCGGATATTTATAATTGAGTTGCGTCACGCCGTGTCCAAACCAACGAATAGGATAGACTGGTTTGATGACTGAGACCTTTATAAGCGGCATCAAATCCCGGGGATAATGAGGGGCAAACCCGCCTTTGTTTGCTTAGCTGCAATTAAGTTCAGACTTCGGGGAACCAGATTTGCTTAGTGAAGCCAGGGGTCTAGATCACGCGTTGATTAATCAAAAATACTTATATTAAGTATGTTAAGGGCTGTAGGAAGATTTTTCCACCATCTCCGCGGCACACTCATGTTTTGGACGAATCAGCTTTGCCTCACTAAGCAATTCAGCTAGGGATTCATGGTATCAGGTCCCTTGCATGGATGAAGAGAAGAAGATTCAGATGCCTGGGAAAGCATGGCAAGCGCCCTGTGATGGAGTCAGTAAGTATTACTTTAATTCATCCCGTTCCACTTTTAATCTAGAAACTAGCATGGCTTTCTTATCAAACTATAGATGGCGAAATGTGGTATTGCCTCAACGGCAAGTATTACTGGTCCAAGGGGAAGTGTGATGATTTCACCGCGGGATAAGTGGTAATTTGTCTGAGACTCTCCCCAAAACCTTACTGTGATTCGATCTTTGGTTGGTTGTTAGGCCTTGTCTGTTATTTCAAGTAAAACTTTTCGTTGAATAAAATATTAAACACCAGAATAGCAAAAACAAATATTAACTAGCTACCCTAAACATTGACAGTCCCCAGGAGCATTCGTCACCATCGTGACTTGCACAGCAGCAAATCTATATCATGGTGGGATTAGCAGTGGTATAGCGGTATCGAATAGGGAGGTACACTTACGCTGTAGCGGCCGCGAATATTTCAACCGGCCTCGCCTTAACCATAAATCCTAATGCCACCGAAAATACCAAATTATAAAAGAATATGATGAGAAGTCTGGCAACCGTGACCTTTAGAAAGTACAGTACGATCATTGCTGATGCTGGCAGGATAGCAGCCACAACAATGCTAACCATGCGCGTCACGGATTTGATACGCTTGTCGCTGTACAGCCAGACATTCAGTTCCACATCTTTCCATTTCTGAGTACTTGTTAGGTCCATATGGCTCTAGCTTGAACGGGGTGGTATAGCACATACCTCTGACTTCTCGCCCCATTTTTTATGGAACCACGGCATCAACCTCCAATATACCCACCGCGTCAAATTGCCTTCCTCCTCCTGCCTCCCAAAAAGCGCAAGAAGATCCTTTGCATTTTCGCCTCCCCACTGGTTTGACTCTGGAGAAAATTTGGGGTCCCAATTTCCGCCGTCTGGGTCTGCCAGCCATCCCTGAAAGCGGTCCAGATCTCGTTTATCGGGGTAACTGAATCGGAGAAGCTGCGCCTGCTGGAGTATGGCAGAATCTAGGGATAGATAAAACCAAAGGATGGTATATACATTAGCCTTTCTCCTCATTTCAGATAGTGAATAAATATATTTGCTAAATCCGATAAGAAAACACATACTATACTTATCCAGCAACTCTCTAATCTCCAACACCTTCAACCACTGGGCGGAGGTTTCGTCCCCTTCCCGCCGCTCTGAATGTTTTAAATGCCAGAGGGAAATAGAAAAGTCGTTGCGATCCTGCACGTCGCAGGTATTATCCCTTTCGATAAGTTTCTTAAGCTCCTCTTCGAGATAGACAATCTCAGCTTGCAGGTATAAAAGGTTTTTGGCGTTTAGGGCTGAAAATCGCCGGAAGAAGGACATTCGTGGATCGCGCGCGATTAAAGTCGCGAGTTTCTCGTAGCCTCTCTTATCGGAAGGCGTTGGCGCGGCCATGGTGGTCGTTTGGGGAGTTTAGGTTTCATCCTGCTGCCAAGGATGAAGATGTTTCCGTCATATATAATGTTCCTGGGAAATGGGTTGAGCCTCAGGGATTCTGGCCAGGCCCGGCTGGGGCTGTGTAAAAGCGCCTCATATGTTGAATCATCCATGTGTTCGGGGCCAGAGCCTTGTGCCTTGGGTCCCATGGTCCTTCACCGCAAAATTAAACTACACCCGGTCCTCTATCGATTTGGCTCGCAGTTTAGCCCAGGTGAAATCGTTAGTATGACGGACAAGGCTGGAGGGGGCGGGGGTGGGTAATAACCCGACTATCAAGAAATTCCACTAAGAACGAAAGTCGGTAACCCAGAGGGCCGTTGATGGTGGGAAATTTACCAGGGAGGGCTAATATCACGCCTAACCCTGCATACCTATATCATGTTTGACTGATTTACAAGGAACTGGGACAACGTGTCCCCTAATGTTTGGTGTCTGAAGGGTTCTCAGCCAACGCGGACCGTCCCCTAGAAGGCTGCACATTGGACATTCCCGGGAGGCTAGGGATTGGCGAGTTGACGGGAGAGGGAGCCTGGTATGTTGGGCGTCGATGCAGGCAGGTATTTCCTGATCCTGGTAGTCTGGGACGCTCGGGTTGGCCCATCCATCGGGTGAACAGGGCTCAAGGACAGCTATGCATGTCATCCAGTAAGCGGGCAGTTTAAAGATTTACTACAGACTGCAGGCTTTGATGCCCCACTTGATGAACACATCATCGGGCTCTCGGGAAGTTTATGCTTCCATCTGATCTGGGGAGATTCTATACTCCACCCGATCGGACATGATGTCACTAATTTTTTTTTCTTTTTTCTTTTTTTCTTCCTGCATGATTCAAGTGGGTTTAGGTGGTGCTGTGGGCAGTAAACGACGAATAAAGCCGAAAGAAATCAAGCTGGAGAGGACGAGTTCTCGTTCGCTATTACTGCGGGGTTTTCGAGGCTAGAGAAGAGGAGGCGCGGAAGATGCAAGATATCTCGCCAAACCCCGATCCTCACTTGGATAGGTGTGAACTTCAAGCCGGTCGCATGTGGTAACCAGTCGCTGAGAAGTGAAACCGGCACGGGGCAACTTCCCCTCCTTCGTGTAATTTGGTCATTGGAGCCTTGGCCTGGACTGCTTGCTGATGCGTTCTGTCTCGGTTAGTAAGGGGGTAATAGATAAAGCGGGCCGAGGGTCAATTCGAAAAAGCAAAAAAAAATAAGAGAAAAAAAAAGTATATCCGCCGTATATTTATAGGAGAAATGATAATAAAGGACAGGCGTAGAGGAAACAGACCAAGGAAAGAAAGGAGAGAGAAAAGGCCGAGTAGCAAGATGGGTCTGAACAACCACAGAGAAGGGGCAGATTACCCCAGAAAAGAGGCAGGAATAGGAGTCGAGACGAAGGAAAGAGGGGTTCAAAAAACAAATAGTCATGTTCAAGGCCCAGAACAAAAAGCAAATCTATCACGCTTCACAATCGAGCCCAAAAAAGCAGTCAGTCAGTTATTCGTGGGGGTAAGAAGACGGGAAGTGTTAAACAAAGACCAATAATCCCCCCTTATCTTCTCACCAGGGTTGCCTCGAATCCATCCCCCCATCTCCGCAGATCCATCTATCTCCGGTAAGACGAATCGAGTCGAGTTGCAATCTCTGCATCGAGACGGTACAGGCCGTATTCACTGATAGCTGGTCGTCCTAAAAGAACATCAAAATCACTATCTAATATCACCAGGAAAGCTGTTTTATAGACTTTGTCCATTAGATGAAGATTCCATCGTGCCTGAACACTTCCAAGTGGCGTCACGTTGGGTCGACCTGGAAGCCGAATCGCAGGCCCATCATATGGTTGGAGCTTGAGGTTAGTTCGCCTGCGAACGTCGTCCGCGATGACGTTGACGTCAGACTCGAAATCGAGGAGAAGGCGCCGAAAGATTTTCCCATTTTCATATCCCGTATATATCTGAATATCGTAAACAAAATCACACTGCCCCAGGTGGCGGTCGGAATGAGGTTGCTGCGTTCGATGGGGCTCCCAGAACATAGAGTCGAGGGACGCTGTCAGCCTCGTCCTCTCATCTGTAGTATAAGAGCTGTGCCTCGGCCTCAGCGATGACCCCGGTTCTATTTGCGCATTCTGAACGACGGTAGGCCTCCTTGACTGTGAATTGTGCATCGGCAGTGCCCCCTTTGGAGAGTCGCGTGCAGCTCGGGTCAGCAGAACCCATGAAAAAGGTTAACCAGGATGGCATACTCCTGCAGACTTCAAATTGGGGTCATTGACATTGCGCAGTCTTGTTTTGGCATTATTCTTTGAACTCTGAGATTTCCCATTCTGTTTCGAAGCTCTCTGTTCTTTCATGCGAGAAGGGAAGCGTTGTTAGTGGCTAAACGAGTGTCATGATTTTTCGAGGTTTCTTCAGGACGTACTGGAACTGGAACCAAAACAACCCATTCAGCTTTTTTCCCCTCAAGGATATGTCTACTGTTGCCTCTCCGTTTTTAATTTCTTAATAATGTTATTATAGCACTCTCTTCTCCGTTGAGCTTTAAAGATGTGGGGGAATCGGGTACAGCTTCGTCGGGTGCTGTGGTGACTGGAGCCTGAGCCACCTGGAATTTTTGTGCGAATAGAATTGTCCTTCGGGTAGGGATTTAGGTAGGGACGACTTGGGAGTGCTGCATTAAAAAGAGAAGGAGCCCTAGTATTCGTACCACGAGTAGCTCCAACCCAGAATCAGAGGGGATAGGTAAGCGCCAAATTGACCGTGCTGTGCTAAAGGACACGCGATGATTGATTGCACAGCCCAAAGTTGTTCGAAATTTTGAATCATAAACAGTCCCACATATTCCTCACATTCCTTTAACTCCTGGCTAAATTCTTTACCCTCTAATCTCACACTGGTCTCCCCGGTGTATTTACCGGCTATGTTTCGTCAATGCTCTGTTGGTAGTTTATACGCTACTTCTTAACTAGGCCTAGAGCAGCATCGCAATCGAACCCCTGGTCAGTTTCGGGGATACGCAGACAAAGAGGTCAGCAAACGGCAACAACTTGATATTAATGTTGGGAAAGACCGCAAAATCACACCCGTCTCTGCCCTCATTAGACATAGTACAGGGGTACTTGGAAGAAACTCAATTTTAACTACGTAGGCCTACGTCCCTTGCTCTTTACATATGATTGATCATGCCCTTAATTCATTAAGGTTCTGCTATACATAACTATCACTTGAAACCTTACATATACATATACTTTGCCTTCAGCATATTCTTATTGCTAAGGAACCTTTCTTAATGGCTTGCTTCCTCTTGTACCCTGGCACTTTTAGGACCCCATCAATGCAAGTCCATTGGGTTCTTTTTCATTGGTTAAGACCCAATTGCCAAGGACCTCTGGGGTTCCTGCCTGAATAGGTAGTATTAGTCTTTTATCGAGGAGCACGGTCATGAAAATGTGGCTTTCGAATCTGCAAAAAAGCTGCATCGTTGTTCAATGGTATGATCACCATTTACATACCTGGATAAATTCTCTGGATCAGGGCTCACTCGTAGTAGTTGCACACCATCTCCCGAGTCCCTGGGCCGTCCTGGGGCCTACCCACTTTCCTAGAACCTAGATTGCACCAACCTACCCCCATCCAGGCAAGTCTCGCGACGCCTAAAACTTTCGTCGAAAATTGGAATGGGAATCATATGGGATACACCCTAAGCCAATCCAATCCTGCACTCAACGATCCATTCATCCATGTAACATCTATCCTCTTCAATCTGGGGTAGCATTCTCGAATCTAGATCTGACGACTTGACGAAAAGGAATCCCATTCCTAAACCAGTGAAACGATCTGGAAATTTTCTTGCACCCAGCGATTTTTGAGACAAGGATCCGGCAAGCCCCTTGCAGGATTGCCGGCAGGACACCTACCTACCACAAAGACGCACGTACTCCAACATCAAGAGGCGGTGAGAGTTGGCCCTGATTAGCGAATGGAATAATCCGGATAATTTGTAGCCTTTACGCAAGAGCTGGCTCATTCACCATCCACAAATATGGTGGGATGGTGAAGTTTGTAGGAGATACTCCGTCCATGTTTCCGCGAGGCGAAAAGCTCAGAAGTTGTGGTCCAATCCTCGACATGGCTGGGTCAGGCGAGCTGATCTTCTTCGCCACAATGACTCGTCAGAACAACCATTGTCTAGCCACTACTACAATTGGTGCTTATGCCGGACCATTGAAAAGCCCGACAAATTGGACCAAGACTCTGAGTATGTATATGTTTGAAAGCAACCACTCACACCCAATTTCTGAGCCAAGAATATAAACGCGATATTTTCAATCCTGGTATCTAGGCTGATCACAACCGATTGGATCTGAAAGCAAACGCAAACATCTTCCCTGCTGGTGGCCATTAAAAATCGGGGTCTGGCATCCATCATGTTACACGTTCAGGGTTGGTCAGGGGCCCGGTTTTCAACCACGAAAGCACTTGCTTAACCGAGAATTTGACCTGCAGTCTACTTGGCTGTAAGTTGCGCCTGCTGCTGCTGCATCTTTTCCCAGTCCTTTTTGGCTCTCTCCTGCTTTGCCTGCTGTTCCTTCGCCCGTTTGTCACGCTCCGCTGCTCGGCAGGGCCCCATTAGTCGTGACCTCAGAATGTCGAAAGACACTCAAGCAAATCTCAACGGGACTTGCACTCACCCTGAGTCTGTGTAGCAAGCTCAATCGTACAAATTCTCGACCCACATGCCTGAAAGCGCCCATTGATGGCGGAGTGCTTCCCAAAAAAGACATCACACTGGTATGGAAGGCTTTCCTCTCCAGTCTCCACTACAGAAAAGGTCTCCTGTGCACTTTGCGGCCATTGATCTGCGGAAAATCGAAAATTGACGATATCTTGAACTTGGTACGAGCGGCCACAGCAACTGACCTTTTCATGTTCACCCAGCCGGTGTATCGGCTGCAAACCCGTCAACTTTGAGCAGGCTCGCCTGGTGATGATATTGACTTCAAGATCCGCAAGAATCATAGCCCTGAACCGAACGTCTCGCTCGCTCGCGCTCGCGAGGCAATCTATCTCGAATGGTTCGCCGCTCGTCTAGAGGTGGGCCGCATCCATCAGTTGATTTGACTCTCTTTGTCAAGTGTGTGGAAATTGTGGTGGATCCACCATTCCGATTTAAGACTCACCATGCTGCAGATTCCAGAATAGCCTTTTTTTCTCACAAGCCCTGTTCGTCATGAACTTTTGTTCACTTTCGATTCCAGATCGATCCAGAGGCCAAGTTGGGACATATGTACTCGAAAACCGCAGAGCCGCGTACATGTGGTATACAATCAAACGCCCACCCACCATCTCCCTTCGCCCCCTCCTTCCTTACCTCCATACAATTTGCGTAGATCAGTGTTAGGGGGGGGAGGGGGGTTCAGCTCAGCGCTGAGCTGACCATCATGAACTGGCTTGGTTTTGGCCATCCAACGAATATCAAAGCGTCCATCCTTCCCGATAGCAAATATCTACATGCAGCGGGTGTTGGGCATCCATGGTTTCTGATACGCCATGTTCGTGTTACTGCGAAAAGCATCAAATAAGAGCATGCATGCATCCAACCGCACTAGTGAACATATTTGGGCACCAAGTTGAGGGGGAGGAAAAGAATAATTTACCAATGTATCAAAAAAAAGCAAGAAAAAAAAAGTAACCTGCATTGATTTCTAATGGGGGTCCGGGGTAGCCCAGGTAAGATCCCGAACACGGGAAGAAAAAAAAATAAAAAATCGCGCTCTTGAAACCCACGGCGTGCGGGAAGAAGTGCAGCTCTGGAGTTGAGATGGAATATTTGGTGAAAAGAAGAAAATAAGTTCCCCACCCAAAAATGAAGAAAAAAAGTAAAATACAAACCAAAGAACGGTAGGGGAAGGAGGAAGGGACGAATCAAGCAAGGAAGAAAAAGGCAGGCCAAACCCGAATCAAAGCACACCTAACTTGGAAGCTGGGGTGACATGACTTGCATATGGGTTCCCTGCAAGTATCAGCCAAGATACTACTCATCTGACACAGCACACCGAGGCTCTCGGGTTTTATGAACCATCGTTGACGACGCCCCGCCACATTAAGAATCATTTCCCACCCCAAGATGAGACGATCTTCTCTGTCCCGAAACCGAATGATATCTCCTATTGCGTCGAGAATCACCATTCAGGGTGAGAAGGCCATGTTTCAAGATTGTCTTTCTGCCGATAATGCAGTCATAGACGGTGTCCACAACCAAAAATCGCTCGACTAATGTTCTCGGTTCATCTTGGAAATAGAATTCAAGTTCCACGACCCCGAGAGGCAAGATCATATTCGGTGATTCGGTCCTTAGGTGCAATGGCATCAACGGAAGTTGATCGTCCGGGCATCTTCTCATTACGAGTTGATAATCATCAACAATCTGTTTACTTATAACATTTTCCTCAGATTGGGTGTCGATGCTAGCCTTCATCCATCCTTTAGGGGGATCCTGGTCTGGGGAAAGAATGACGCGTGCCGTGAAGCGCTCCCGGTCTCCACCAGTAATCCTGGCCCTGGGGATTTTCCGTTCGTGGTCCGGGTTCTCTTGTTCCTGGCCATTGACGTCTCTGTGACCCTCACCGAGCGGTGTTGTACTCGTGGTACTATGGTTGTCTCGGGGGGTAAATGTGGAATCCGGAGTAGCGGCCCCAGTTGGAGATGACAATGCTGACGTCTCGATGATCCATCGATCCTCTCGAGCATCTTCTTCCAGAGCTCCCATGGACTGGGGGTGGGGCGAGAGAACTCCTACATCTCGTGCAGAAGTCGATCCATCGCAGCTCACACATCTTTCCTCATCCTTATTACCGTTGAAATCCACGAAGCTTTCGGGGCCCGAGTCATTTTCGATGCTAGAGTCCAATTTATTATCCCCGGTGAGCCGTCGAAGGAAGATATCGTTCATTCGTGAGGTGAACGAAGGGAAATGCAGTCGCCATCGACTCGATATAAGCCGATGTGGAGGAAGGGAGGATTGAACTACAACGGAAGCAGTGGCCAAGGAGTTAGCCAGCATGCACTTTTCAGGGAATGACGAGGGTATCACCTTTCTTCTCGTTTGATTTCCCAAACCCCAACCTCATCTTCACCCCCTAAGAGGCGGCGATAGTGAGTGACGTGGGAGCGAAAGATCTGAAGACAAAACCCGCCACCAGCTCGGTACCTATTGAAATATATTCTAATGGACTGATACAACAATGGATATTGCTCCGGTCGAAGGTTTTTGGAAGGTTTTTTCCGAGCTTCGAGAGCAAAGAGTGTCCCGAACCGTACGTGGAGCTGTCAAGCTGCCGTCGATCCGGAGGGCAGGTATGTGTCAGAGCTCAGCTTCAGCAGTGGGGACCCTCGCCAGGGGCAATGGTCACAATGCAGTGGGCCCGACCGGAAAATGATGATCAATCGCAGGTACAGGAGCGGTGAAGGCGACAATCGATCTAAAATATCGTCGCTGTAACGGCGTGAGCTGCAAGGAGGATGAACGGAAGACAACCAAGATAGCTCATGATTCCAGAGCCGATGATTAGACCTATTTCTGCAGATGACGAAGTGAGCTGGTGGGAACTCAACGATTTGAGAGATGTGAGCTCTAACAGAGGCAGGTAAGGATCACAAGGTTTCGTTCTGAAGAGGGTTAAGACAGGGCGCGTTTGGGTGGGCCTCTGTGTCGAGTGTCGAGTCGACGCTCACCGCTGGTATCGTTAGCTCTTTGCCCACTTTCCCCCACCAGTGTTATTCCAGGTAGGGCTCGCAAGTAAATTCCACACCCCGCAAGATCGAGAAATCAATGCCAGCGTTCTTCCGATTCTCCCTCCAATAACATTATTCCCCAAATTCCGGCGATGGCGGGCGCTGGCTTGGAGATTTTTCTCCTTTTTCCCCGGACGTACCAGATCCATTCATTCACCTTTGTTTTTCTTGACCCTGTCAAATCATGATTTGTGAGCGCTCGGACAGCAAGAATTTCACACCCTTCCTCAACAATGTGATAGGTCACATTGTTTTCTCCGCTGCGAAGGTTTCTTTATTGGCACGCACACAAAGAAAATTGTTCACATCCTCAAAGTCTCGCCGCGTGAGTTTCAAAGTTTCTCGGAGGCCCATCCGGAAGATATTCGGAAAATATTGGAGGATATGACTTGAAAATTACAATAATTCTATCATGAACCATGCTATCACTTTTATTCATCCACTTATCCCCGACATCAAAAATCCCTGCTGGGTGGAGAGCTTCAAAAGAGCCCCCTTGGCACTATGGCAAGCTAACAAGCTTGAACCTTGACCTGATCCCAACGTTTCCATTTTTGGAAACACGTCACCTGATCATATGAGATCACGTGTCTGTGCCTCGTCATTATCATTATTTGCATAAGCGGTCGAGCGTTGATGCATAAGTAAATAACTACGCAGGTTTCAAAAAAACAATTTGGGTTGAGCTTCAATAGATCTCAACGGATAGCAATGCTTCGAAATTGCGTCATGGACGGTTCTCCCAAATTTAATGCTTTGGGTCGGCCCGCAGAAACGTTCTAGCGGCGGAGCGCAGCCCAAGTTCAATATATCTTGTGGGGGAACCATGCCAATGACGTCCCCGCGGTGGAGTCGGCTTTCACAATAATGAGACCACCCTCCATACCATGACTCGATTAGATGGCCTCCCTGTATCTCTCATCACTGATATTTCCCGAGAAGCATTAGAAAACGCCGATCATCTACCTCTTCTATTGGTGTGCGAATATTTCCGCGGGATTGTGGAGGATCTGGTTTATCGGGAGATCCGTTTAGCGTATCTCGACATTCCCGACCCATGCCGCCGGCTGCATCGGTTTCTTCGAACTCTCAGGAGTCGGCCCGACCTTGGTGCTCGGGTACGGCATCTCTCAATCGAATGTGGGTATGATATGTTTGGCCTTCCGGTGGGCCAGAAAGCGACCGAGCGTGACCTGGTGAAGGCTTTTCGTCTAGGAGCGCGCTGGGAACTGGGTTTGGACCTCGACGAGCCCGGATTTTACGCAGCTCTTATTGTCATCTTGACCCCTGGTCTTTTAAGCCTAAATTTACAGTTGAGAGATAGTGACCAGTTCACTACGGAGGTGCTCAACCCGGACTTCTCTCCGATTATTTCCCGAGATGGAGGCCTAGATTCTCTGGAGAGCTTAAGCTACGGGCCCAGAATCCTAACAGGCGGCTCGAGACTGTTCTTTGGCGAGGTCCATCCGGTGGATATTTCCAAAATATTTTATTTACCGAGTCTCACCAGACTTTCCCTCACGGCTCTCGGTCATGGTGACTTTCTATGGCCGACCGATGGCCGACCCACATCGAAGCTGAAACATATTTCCATCGTCGGAAAGAGTTTTGGTGCCGAGAAGCTGTCGGGTATATTCCTCCGTTGCCCACATCTCATCACAGCCACGATCTTAGTCGATACAAGAGGGAATTCCAAGTATACAGTGTACGGACACATACGGCGTGCTCTACTACACCTGAAACCCACAATCCAGGAGATCACCTTGGGATTCTATAAAGTGGATCAAGGATTATTGGGTGATCCGCAGCCTCAACACCCTCAGATTCAGGACCGCATTGCCTCGCTTGGATCATTTGCGGAGTTTTCCCAACTAGAGAGGCTAACAATCCCGGTGGTCGGGTATCTGGGGGAAAATCCTGAGACGGCCCCTGCATTAGAGTCGGGATTACCGTCGGGGATTAAAGAGATCCAGATCCGGGACGACACGTGGATTGTGGACCGCGGTCGCGTTGGGGTGTATTGGAATAAACTTCTCAATATGCTCCATGTACTTGTTTTAAACAAGAACAAGTTTGTGCCGGATTTGAAGACCGTGGATATTTGGCTCAAAGGGTGGTTGAGGGATTTTGATTTTAACGGGCTTTGTAGAGAGCTTCGAAAACGGGGAAGCGAGGTGGGGGTGGGGGTTTCTGTGTGGAAGGGCAAGGATGATTGAATGACTCGCGAAATAATATTCATAGACCGCAAACCATTTATTAATCAGGATAAGGTCCTCAGACAAGGGATGATAGTCAAATCTTACCCCGTGGTCCAAACCGAAATTAGTGCGCGTTGTATATTGTCGGCCCTCTCGACATTCTTGCTTTTATGGTCTTTTATATCCTAAAATTACCAGTTTAAAGCTTCAAAACTGCGGAAGAAGGACTCTATCAAGGCTTATGTCAACTGGCACCTTCCGAATGAGCGAAGCGAGGTGTTGAACCTAGAGGAACATGCCTTAGGTGTCGAATGTTTGAAACAAAAAAAACCAAAAAGAATATGAACGCCCGACGGCGGGCTCGAACCGCCAACCTTGCGGTTACTAAGGCTCCGTTAGTTGGGAAAGAATAAGAAGGTGGATGAGGGAATTTCTTACAAAGCCGCACGCGCTAACCAATTGCGCCAGCCGGGCTACCGGATGACAAATCCGCTCATCAAAGACTACATAAACCAGAGCTCGGCCTCTGTGGCATAAAAGGGCGCAGTTCCAAAGTATACCGGTTCCTGCCTGTGAACAGTATCCGAACCAGATTTTGTGGTTAACGATGGTGGGCTCCTCACCGTCATTTCGGGGCGAGCCTGAACCATGCAATTCTTTTCTGAAAGCCTGAGCACCTACAATTATATTAACCCAAGTCCAAACCTCTCGCGAATCTGAACCTCTCATTTTGATTTCCCAGAGCTCAGGCTTCCAAAATGGAGAGTCCAAAAGACCGATATCATCGGGGCCATCGTTGCGATGGGCATGGCGCATATTTAAGATCCGCCGTATAGCCGAAAAGAAACAGCCAGACAAAAAAGAAAAGTAGCAGTGGGAGCATACAAATAATGTTGTCGCCACGCTCCCATCGCAAACACACAATCCCACGAGCCACGGGCATAGATCCCCCAGAGCATCTTCCGCTCGTCACCACCCGGCTCAAGCAAGGTCTTCTTATTGGGAAGTTTATGTAGAACCTCACGGGATGTGATGTAGCGCATTTGCATTTATGAACCCAGCGGATGCCCAACTCATTCGGTTGATAGCAGGCGTAGAAGTGCGAGTAGAATTCGTGCGCTGGTATGGATGGAATGTCGTCTAACGACTTCAGTTGATATTCGTAGTCTTGAAGTTGTGGATCGGGGAACTCGTCCTTTTGCCTTAAGCGCGTACTCGAAGACATCGAACTTTTCAAACTTCATACCAAATGGTTGTCAGTATGTTATAGATAAGTACAGCCAGTGATGATCATCCCACTTACCCGATAAAAGTGGCAGTGAGACAATCTCCATAAACTAAGCCAGGTTCTCAGCCAACAATGCATTCGATAATAGTCGGTAGGAAGCGTTTGGAAGAACCCATTGTTGTCCGATTGGGTACCGGTATTTGAGAAAGGAAGTTCAGACTACTGGTCCGTACAAGTAAAAGAACGTACCGTTCGGGGTAAGCCGTGAAGGTAGTGGTTTGCTGAACACCTTGGGGTATTGGAACTGCTTGGGGGGGGTTTGGACGGTGATCCTACTCTTATTTTCTGATGGTTTATAGATCCTGAGCTCTGGTTAAACATCAAGAGCTGAACATTAGCTTGTGTAGCGCCTCCTTGAGGCACCCTTTGTCCAGATTGCGAGACTCTCTGCCGCGTGTCGGTGTATTTCTCAATAGTGTGATAGTCGATCTGCAAAAGGAGCTGGGACTTCTGGCCACCGTCTCTCTCCACATCTCTATGGCTATTTAGGAGGAAGAAACAAGTGGCATCGGGAGAAATAAGGACCAAATACATACACATTTCCAACATATTCGCTTCTCTCCTACGCGTAGCAGTCGCAAATACAGTGTTCATGGCTACCAGCTCCATTTCGCGCGGGTCCAGCCTTCAATAAGACCCTGAAAATACTTGATCCATCCTCCAGTTGTTCCGTTTCGATATATATATGATCTAAGGGGACAAGTCCAAGTTCAACTGCAGTCTGACAGAGATCATACCAGCGATCTATTCCATGTGTAGCGTTCTCAGGTTCCAAGAAAGATCAGACCAACTATCAGACCCGTAGCACGGAGGACAGATGGACGAAACCGTAAAGGCCTTCACGGAAGAGTTGGTACGTAATACCTTCTTTTAAAGAGCTTTGCCCCTGTCTAAAAGTTGAGAGAGTAGCACCAAGCCTAGGCGCGTTATCAGCGTGGGAATCCATGTTGGAATCGATCTCCGTATCGATCTCAGAATACGCCTCGAAATTCACGTGGGACACAAAGTGAGAGCGAAAGTTCTGAACCATTTCGATTTCGCTGGCCAACCGCGAACAAAGTTGGCTTGAGATATCCCGAGAACCGCCTGATGAACTTTACCATCTCGGAATAGCAGTACTTATTGTAGCCATCACCTGCGATTAAATTGCGAGCATATCTCTTGAGTAGCTGGCGAATATTCTTCTGTAGTTGGTTATTCTTAACTCTATCTCCTTGAATTGTCTCTTTACATAGGGACGTTGCCATTTCGTTCTTGCGCAAGATTTGAAGAAACTCTTCGATGAGATATCATCGCATACCCGGGGTATAGCTGACCTCAGACACGTCGTCGCAGGAGAACCAGGGGCTCTATCGCCGATAACGTCCAAATATACGGCACTGGTTTGAGTACTCGGCTGGTAGACGAAATTTGAGGGAGTATAAGTCTAAGAGACATAGGAAGGATTAGAAGCATTGGATGGATGAGGCACGACCAGAGGACTCTGGAATCTTACTTCGGTCCCGTCATACGACTAACAGCTTGTACATGCAGGATGGAAGCAGCAAGAACATATTTCGCCGCTTAATACAGGATTAACTTGATTCGAACAACGACAGCATTTCTGCCATCCACTCATACTTACTGGAACAAAAACCATCATGAACACTCTAGGGAGATCCGGCCGCCGTCGATATGATGACTAACGTTGCCAGAGTGCTCTTTAGGACTGCTGTGCCTTGCCGCAGATGGGAGAGTTGCATATTTATAGGCCAATAGTACACAGCCACATCTCCAGCTTCGCTCGTTGTCTCCAACAGCCGCCTGTACGGGGTGCATTGCGGCAAGGCAATCTTCGTCGCCCGCGGAGAGAAATGGTTGGCGCCTTGCGTAAACCCAATTACATTTTTTTTGGAAAGAACTTTTGCACAACTGCACACATTTATAGCCAAATTTGTTAGGGTGCATCTATTCCCATGTGTGCTTATGTGACGCAGGTACACTGAACCTGTCACAAAGATATACTCGAATCGTCGTCAGAGCGCTGTGCGCCTAATTGGGCAGAAATGCCCTCTATCAAGGCTCTTTGTGAGCCTGATCCTTGAAAAACTTAAGGAAAATCTTTCCCCATACCTGGGATGGGTACTCGGATACGTGCCCTGCCCCTTCGCCTGTTGACTCCGTGCCACACCGAGACACTTCCCTAACATTTTCTGTACATACTAAAAACTGTTACCGATCCTCATCCGGTAGCCCGGCTGGCGCAATTGGTTAGCGCGTGCGGCTTTGTAAGCATTTTCATTCTACAATTTTCCTCAATCTAAACTAACAACCTCTTAGTAACCGCAAGGTTGGCGGTTCGAGCCCGCCGTCGGGCGAACATCTTTTTTTTCTTTTTCATATCGAAGTCATCTGGTAGCCCGGCTGAGATTCCCCTGCCTACTCCGAACTCAGGATTCCTAACATTTCCGAAGTAGTTAAAAGGGTTATTACCAGATTGGGATTGTCCCTCCTGTCGGGTGTATGATATTTTTATTATTATTGAGCAGCAAATAATCGGCAACCCTCCTTATCAGGGTGTCACAAAATATAAAACTTAGCACTAAGCGCCCTCTTTCTTGAGAAAACTGTGAAGCTTTAAAGCAGTGACTTTTAGCATCGAAAGGGCTAAAAAAGCGTCCAATCCACGGATGGCCCTCGTATATATTAGGTACACCAGGTAAAGCGCAATGTAATTCATTATAATCAGGGAGATACTACTAGTACTAGCAGTATAATTGGCGTGAGCTGAGCAAAGTGGAAGGCCGGTAAGCAATTGAGTAATTATTAAAAAAGATAATTTAAGATCTGTTTAGCTTAAGAAGATGCTATGAGCATGATACATACAAAGATAGCTATTTTATAAGTTACCTAATTCAATTTCAGACTGAGCAGAGTGCTGAGAAGAGTTCTTAGAAAAGAGTGCTGAAGACAGGAAATTAATTTTCTTCGAGATGAGCCTTATGAACAACTTTATTAGAGAATCTTATGCTCGGGTGTTTGATGAGAGCTTATACTTGCTCAAAACCCTGGGGGGCCTATTTCATGCAATAATGTGGGTCAGGTGATTTTCATGGTTCCACTGAATTTACTTATTGGTTCGGCTGCTTGGCAGCGGGTAGATCCATAAATAAGAGGTCTTTCATGGCTCAACACCTCCAAGGAAGATTAAAAGAGTAAAGAGACAAAGAGATAGAGCGAGAGAGGTAACATGGGGTATTTAAATGTTGTTGTTTTGATCCTAAGCATTGGCTTACTGGATAGCTCTATATTAAACAAGAAATTATCATCTTGACTGGATTTGAAAAAAAAAAAAAAAAAAAAAAAAAAAGGCCTGAAATGGTTGATTGAATTATAATAAAATTGGTGGTTAGGATAATACACCTAGTCATCAGGCCCAAAATTAAAAATTTGAGTGCTTGGCGGATCTGCTTCCTGATAATCTGCAGGTCACACAGTCTCGTCATGGTCCGTAAGTGGGACGTATCTTTGACCCTATTGCAAACAGCGGCAGACGGGCAAGCTAACTTATTATCTTGTAACACAACCTACGAGGTAGTAAGACTCTGACATAGTTTAGAGCTACTCATTTCCCTCCCCACCTCCATTTTCAAGCCGTTGCTCAAAATGGAGGTTCACGACAACAACCAGGAGGCGTATGAAAGCCTATTGGTGCGGAATATCCTAGACCACATGGTTATTGAACGGCTTGAAGAGGTCCAGGATGACGAACTTTGTGCCTGGGGAACTGATGCTCTCCATAATCTTACTATGGATCTATGGGGGCAGCTGGGTATTATTTGTTCAGCCCCCAGTCTTCCTGATCTTTGGCTCTCATGGTTTGAAACCACCGAGAAGCAGGAATGTTTAAAGTTGGCTATTAACAGTGGCCGCCTGACAAAAGATTTTTTACATTCTTTCGTACTGAATAATTATTACGAGGTCAAAAACGCGAGGATCCAGGGTAAAAAGAATCCCGATTGGTATGATCCACCTCCATACTTAATTGAACGACCAGGGCAATGGGAAAAAGAGGTAATAGAGGACGCTCAATCCTTACACCAGCAGCTCCGCCGTCATGCATCTTCCTCGCATCTTCCCCCCGACCCTCACTCGAATATTCAAACCCCTTCTACAAACAGGCCTCATCGGGTTCTTAAACGAGGTTCACGGAGCCCCCGGAAACAGGGTTCCCATAGAGTCCCGAAACTAGTTCCCCAAAGAATAGTATTAGACAACCCGGGAGTCGCGGATTTCACGGGAATGGTTAGTACAATCCCCTGGCTCTTCTATCATCAGCAACTATCTGACAACTATCTCACAACTTAGGTACAGCTTCAATCCCATACCGTTACCCTACCGAATTTGAGAACCCTTCTCAGTATCCTAATCGACAAACTGCTTGAACCCAACTTCCATGTGCATCAAAAACTCTCGTACCCAATGGCGCTTGGCGCACTTGGTTCCCTGGAGGTCATTAAGGATCAATTGATGGGCTATATACTGCCAGAGGTGCGGGGGCTCGAGGGCAAAGAGATTACAAGAGGAAGGTCAGTCTGCATTAGCACAAATTTCCAGAGAGTTAGTTAATTTCTAACTAATCAATTCAGGTTGGATGATGTGTTGAGCCTACAGACCTCAGTTTCCAAATGGCCTCGGACTGGGGGCTATTTAATGTATGTCACCTCCAGCCAGGACAGGGACGAGAACAATCCGTTTTGGAGGCCATATGTTGGGCAGTCTTCTTCCTTAGCCCGTCGGATTTCTGAACACACCACAGCAATTATCCAAGGCCATACAAGCCAACTTGTTCATTGGGTTGCATCCAAACCGGGCCGCGAATTAAATTTCATAAGACTGTGGGATTTTGCAGCGGAGCAGGAGAGTGCTCTAGAGTCTGTTGAGATTCTCAACAACTTGCTCGAGATGGCATTTTGTCTGGGTTTCCAGTGTCTTCCGCTTCCGACACTCCAGGAATTTCTGGGGTTTCAGGATTATTCACTAAGAGGATTGAACGTTGTCCCCCCATTACTACAGGGCATAGCATTAAGCCCAGCAGAGAAAAGGAATTATCGTCAGGGTCTTCTCCTCTCCCCCGATCCCGAGATTCAGCAATTCCCATCAATAAGAGAAAGCCAGTTACACTCATTGCAGGCAAGCCCGCAATTATTCAAACGTCCAAGCTACACGGATATTCGGGGTGCCTTTGAACAAGCACTTCCATCTAACTTAACTGGGACTTTTGAGGGCGACGAGGCATTACCAGATTGTCTGCGTCAACCGCTTGATTTCGCCTGCCTTGTGGAAGATATAAAACTTTATTTGAAAGAGCAGGATGTTCAGCAGAAGTTATTCTCCTTTCCATTTGGCTCCTTAGACGCTCGAATTGGCTTTATTTTGGATTTTGACAATTTCCCGGCTGAAAATACACAAGATAACTGGCCGCCGCATCTTTCACATGCCTTGAAACCAATTGGTTTTAATGAAGAGAACTGCCATGTTTGGCCTTTCAATTTTCAGTTGCCATACATCCGACAAAAATATAAGTTAGAAGGGGTAGAGAGTACTGTATTAAACTCTCTTAACCAGAAACTTGTCAACGCTTCCAGCATTCGAGTGGTTATCTTATGTGGAAAGAATGCTCAAAAAATGGTAGTTTTGCCCTCCTTTTTAAGGATTGAAATTACTTTTGGAGGAGTGTCCATTGAAGCATTTTTACAGATGGAAGGGCCATCTATTCTACGCATATATCTGGGCCCTCTAGTACCTTTGTCTTTCTTATACAGGGATGACTGGAAGCCTGCGGCGAAAATTTCTCTTGCGATTAAAATAGCAGCTTGCCTAACACAGACTACGGGGATTCGGTCTTTTTATTTTAGACCACGGGTGGCACTAGCAGAGATTGTCCTCGCCAGGTTTCACGAGGATAAGGGTGAATATGAGATGACTGTTGATTCAATATCCAGTAATGTTTGGTCATGGCTGCAATCAAGAGGGTTTGGAAAGAACGACATACCCAAAATAACGGACATTGGTGGCTCGCTTAGCCAGGGCATCCTGCTTACCATGGTTACATCCCCTCAAAAACCCAAAGAGTTCCGAATTAGCAAAAGAAGATGTATTCCTCGCGTCAGCGATGGGACAACTCGGCCAAAATTTACACAATCACAATTACAACAGATGAGGGAGCTCCATTCAGAAAGGAAAAGAGCACGGGACCTAGAACATGGAGAAAGAAGTCTTGGCCAGGGTGAACTCACGCATCTAGATGAAGATGGGTTTATGCTAGAGGAGGATGAAGTTTCCCTGGAGCAAGAAAATATCTTCCTGGATGAAATAGTCCTCAAATCAATCTCTGGTGAGGGTAAGAGAGCCTCTATAAACCTAGAAAAAAAGACATTGAGCCGGGCACCTGCTCACAAAAGGGGAAATAATCCTTTCTGTGGATGGTGTAGAAGTATTACTTCTAATACAAACTCATATCCTTGCTGGAGTAATGTTCTTGAAGATACAATTTGCCAGCAATGCTCCATGCTGCTAAACAATCAGGGATATTTACCAATTTTAAAATCCCATATATTACATTTGGAGATTTATTGTGGCTTCTGTGGGTCGCGCTCTGGTAGCTGCTGGAGGTGGATAGATGCCAACGGAGCTAATATGCCAACATGCAGCAACCAATGCCATAGGCATTTGAAGAATGGCGAGAGAATGAGTCTTGAACTCCGTGAAAGGTTGCAGCAGGCAGGCCCGCAGGAAGGCTGTACTACATATCAGGATGGGATGCCAGAAAAGCCTCAAATGGTAAGGCCATTAAGGGAATTTTTCAAGAGGGAGTTTGGGATTGATACATCAACGGAGGGTATTAAAGCAATGAGGAGGTGTATGCGTATGCGGATAGAGTCATCGTGATGGGCTAGTGCCCTAATTGACGGGGAAATGACGCCAACTAGCAGCCTAGAGGCTATCTTGCTATTACTTAACGACTTAAGGCGACCAATAGCCTAGTTTGCTTAATTCGTTTTGATCCTGATTTTTTGTTTTTGTTTTTCTACTTTCCCGGATCTCCTAATCATGAGTGGGGACAATGAATTTGGTTGATTCGTAGCTTTTGAGAGGATACGAAGTTAAACTGCTACATGTGTAGAGAAAGAGAAGACATGGAGATCAAAAAGCACGAGTTGGTTATATATATCTTTCCGGATCTGTGTGCTAGGGGTTCCTCATTTGTGCCTGCATATCTTGGCAATGCGGCTTAATTCTGCACGAGGCTTCCCCATTCGTCGGTTCCTTTGCCGTGTCCCCCCCCATTTCTGGTTTGCTTCGGAATTCCTTCCCAGGCTTCTGTACAATATGACGTTCATATTCTGTCATATGTCTACGGAATCCTCGAAAAAAGAGGATTGCCAGGCCTGGGACTCGAACCCAGCGCTGCGCCGTTCTACTTTATGGTTGTAGTACATGCGCCGTGTTATTACCCCGCTACACCAACCTGGCCTTTTTGTTGTATAGACCCCAGCGTTTCTGTCCGAAGGGTCCACAATTGCCACGCAAAAGTAGCTTCCACACACGGAGGCCACGGATTCTAGGACTTTGAATCACTCCAGTGACCATGTCTAATAGCTGATAATTGTCTAGAACAAAACTACAATTTATTAAAAGGACTTTTTGTGGTCATATTCGAACTTGGGTTTATTGTTGTGCTGTATACAATAGCAATCATGTGACCCTATCACATGACCGCAATTCATATCCTTGGCTTCCCCTGATCCTACTGCTGGAAAATCTCAATAGGCAGCTCTATTACTTTCAAAATCGTTCTCTGTATTTATCTCTAGAGCTATCAAGCCCATCGCCTCAGCTGTGGTTCTGTTGCTGTCAGTCGTGGCTCAATCCCTTGTTCCCCGAGCCTCGCACTTTCGTTTCTCCCTTCCGAGATGGATATTTGCACTGTTTGCATTGATGTGTCATACCTGATCACGTGAACATTTTTCACAAAAACCTCCATATCGGAGCGGAAATCATTCGCATCGCAGGCTTTGGCGTCCGGAGAATTCGCAAACAATTGCGGGCTTTTGCTGGGAAGGGTTTTAAATTTGTTTCAGAAGCGATAAATCGTCTCCGTTTTCTTCTTTCCACCGCATCTGGCGATCCTCCTTTCGTCAACCCCTCTATCCTCTCCCCCACCATTGGGCCGCGGGGTTCGCCCATACAATTGAGAAAAAGAAACAATGCCGCACGCAATTCCTGTGCCCTCGACGGGATTCCAGGCCATCATCCTGTGTGGTCCTGGTGTCTCGCTGAATACCTTCACATCCAACCCAGAGGAGTACCCGAAATGTCTCCTCACAGTCGCCAATCGACCGATGGTCTATTACCCGTTAGATTTCTGCAAGAGATCAGGAATTACGGGTAAGATAGCTGCGATTTTGTTCTGAGAATACCCGGTTTCCTTGCTAACCGCACTAGATATCGCACTGATCACACCTCCCTCCTCCCTTGCTCCCCTCCAGGCCGCTTTGCAACAAAACCCCTATCTCACATCGCTTCCTTCCCCCTCCCCGACCGTCATCGCACCGAGAGATCTTCAAATGACGACAGGAACGGCAGAGCTCCTCCGACTGCCCGAGGTTCAAGCTTGGATCAAGTCCGATTTCCTTCTTCTGCCCTGCGACCTTATTTGCGAAATCCCTGGTAAGAACTTGATAGAGGCATGGATGGTATCCCAGAGCGCACTGGGTGGCTCCACGATTCGGGAGGGTCGTAACGCTCAAGGCCCGACTTCATCGGGCCCAGGAGGGGAGCAAGGCGGGCGACGAGGAGGTCTTTCTGTGTTCTATCAAGCGAAGGGCACGAAAGACAGTATCAAGGGCGAGGTCACGGATTTTATGGCCATCACACCATTCCAACAGGTCGAGGGACCCACATTATCGCGATATGATCTATCGAAGCTGGTTTTGTCGATGCCGATGGGTACGGTGAAGGAACAAATGGAAGAGGACAAGGGCCTCCTTATCCGCCATTCTTTGGTGGAGAAGCACCCGCGGGTTAAGATGCTGACCGGCTACCGCGATGCGCACTTGTACGTTTTACCTTATTGGGTGAAGGACTTGGCACGAAATCAAGAGAGGTTTGAATCGGTTAGCGAGGATCTGATCGGTTATTGGGCTAAGGCTGGGTGGCAGAAGGGCCTGGGTGAGAAGTTGGGGATGAAATCCATCCTGGGACACCAGAATGAAAGCCGGGAAGAGAATGAAGGCGATGATGGACAATCATTGGAGGGGGGGATTGATCTCCAGAGTATGAGCACTACCACGCACAGATCGTCGGCAGAGAAGATTACGGAAGCGGAATCTAGTGAAGAGGGTAAAAAGTCGGTTGAAGTTCCCCCTATTCTTGCATACATGCAGGCGGGATCTGCGCCATTCGTCCGTCGTGTCGATAGTTCCGCCGTTCTTTTGTCCACGTCGCTCCGTCTGGCGAAGTTGGAATCTATCGAGGAGGTCGGCCGTATCGAGGCTTCTCCATTCGCACACAACCAAAAGATCGCCTATCCCGAGGGTGTGGCTCAGCGCTGCGTTGTGAACAAGGCTGACTGCCTACTGGGCCAGAACGTGACCGTTGAGGAACGGTGTGTTATTAAGGAGTCTTGCATTGGTGCGAACACAAAAATTTGCAGCGGCGCTCGACTCACGCAATGCGTTGTTCTCGATGGTGCTGTCATCGGTGAACGTTGCGTTTTGACCGGGTGTATTATTGGCAGACGTAGCAAGGTTGGCCGTGAATCTGTGCTCAAGGATTGTGAGGTCCAAGATGGAAACGTCGTTCCTGACGAAACGGATGCCAAGAACGAGCAGTTCATGGTATTCGAGGGTCTTGACGAGGACGACGAGGATGGGATGGATGTTTCTGAGGATTTCGATGACAACGAGGACGACCTGAGCTGAATGTCTTGCGGCCAATTTCGACATTTGCATGGCGTCTCGAAAGAATTGAACCTGCTGGGCGCCCGAGGTTATGGTACCTAAACCTTTCCGGAGTTTAATGGAAGAGCCATGGACGACGTTCTCCATTTTTCTTTCCAGCGCATGGAAGGCCAACTAGGGTGGATGGAGATCCATTGGAGATCGGTATGATTACAACCTGGGGGTTTCTATTATGAAGAAACGACAAAAAAGACGAACAAATTTGGTGACGATAACCTGTTTTCGAGGCATCGTTCTCTCCGTCCTGTTATATAGCTGCAGGTTTCTAGCCAAAGATACCATTTTCAATTTATCCTCATTTCTTGACTTCAACCCCTGCTTAATGATTTCCACCTTACGTACCTCAAAATCCATTCGATAACTCCAGTCTGCGTCATGATGCCGTGTCATCATGTTTGCTGGGTTTGCAATTACCCATTGTGATTGTGTTCGCTGCCTGAGGTCGTTGCGGATTGCCTATTCGGGGAAAGCGTGCGTGTAGGATATTGAAAAGTCCTGTTCCGTGGAAGAACATACTCAGCAAAAAAACGATCCGGAACCTCCAAATGTTGCGCAATCGCCCTCTGGAGATCCGTATCCTGACCGAGGGGTGGTTGGGTTTGGGATGACGGGCATTATTATTTATATCAACGAAGATCGAGTCGTCAAGAAAGCCAATGTTTACGGGATTGAGAGTTTCCCGTAAAACCCGGACACCATGGAATATACCAACGAGTGCAACCGGGAAACTTTGCAGCGCGAGATAAAAATCTATGAGCGCCTAGGCAACCACAACGGGATTATTCCTCATTTCCAAAAGTCTCCGTACGGGATTGAGCTCGCATACGCCCAGCAAGGCGACCTTGAGGACTACCTGCAAAACAACCCAGAGCCCGGACAATCCTTCAAAATTGACTGGATACTACATCTTATCGAGACCCTTTCATACATTCACTCTCGTAGGGTGTTTGTGGACGAAATCGCTCTCCGCAATATCTTGGTCCTGGAGGACCAGTCGAAGTTTACGGACTTTGGGCAGTCTTATTTGCTACCAGAAGACGTCGATATTGATACTATCGTGGAAAATGATTTGGATGCTCGGATCGAGATACTGCATCTTGGCTGAATTATCTACTCCATTGCGTCGTGGAGTGTTCAAAAGTATTATTTCTTCGATGCGGAGGAACCACAGTGGCCGAAACCCGATTCGCTTCCGAGTGTCGACAATATTTTCTGCGGCACCATAATTCAGAAGTGCTGGGGCGGGGAATATGTTAGTGTGGACGCGTTGAGGGATGAGGCTTACCGTGTCCTGCCTGAGACAAGCTTGTAGGCTGAGATGGAGTGATATGGGTCTAACATTATGTTCTCGGAGTGCTTTAAGGGCATTTCCAAGCTTTCGTCTCATAATGTTATCTTAGATACAGAACTTGTTTCCCTAGTCGTTCTGTTTAAATACTTGTGATACACGAAGAGTACTATCTGAGGGACACATCCACTCTTTTTCCATTTAATGCCATGACCTCAATTCAAAAAACTCCCAGTCTTTCCGCAAGTATCGAACAAAAATAGATCCGTATCGCAACTAGCAAAGATGAGATGCATTGAATAACCGACAAGGTCGCACTATCGGCCCGTGTGCTATGCATCGACCTGGACCTGGCTGGACTGCGTCTGAGCGGTCGGCGCTGCACCAGAGCCACCAGAGCCACCAGAGCCACCAGCTCCACCATCGCGAGCACCATGGTTACGTTTATTTTTGAGCTCTTTCTTGCATTCCTTGCAGATCCGGTGACGCTTTGGGCTTGAGCCTTTTGCCGTAGGTTTAATCACATCGCAATATGTTGGGGGCGAGCGGCCCAGAGCCTCCTTGCACATTTGAATCTTGGACTCTTCGGGTACATTCCTCATGTGCTTGTACTTGACATATCGCACAGGGCCCGGATGCTCCCACCGATACATGTTCGATCGGGTTTGAGAGTGAAGGTATTCGGGATTCTAGAAGGTGCCTTAGTACTAGTCGAAAACGCCACGATTCAAGTAAACTACATACCAGATTGGGATTGTAGGCTTGGGAAGTATGCACCGCGTAGGATGAGAATATCTTAGGCAATTGGGAAGGATGCTAATGCTGAAAATTTTGGTGCTCCTCTATCTAGGACCTAAAGGAGGGAGGGATGGAGCTGTGCTGCGCTGGCATAACAGTGGATTGCATTCACTGAGAGAGTGCGTTCTGCGCGATATTTTTGCCCCACTTCAGTCTTTCTACAAACCAGGAGCAGGGCGCCAGTGAATACATAGCTAGTGGGATGGTGAGAAGAAAAAGTTGCTTATGCCTGTCACCGTGTTCGTAGCCTGTGAGAATACATTGCAGACAATGATGCTTGGGGAGTCTCGAGATAGGATGGAATGATTCTAGTTGATGACATATTTAGGAGGGATTGCTCAGTGTGATGATCCTCAAGGATCTATGCGCATATCAGCATTATTGAGAGAGAAAGATGTGTTGAATTGTGTTGCTCATTCACTTCCAACCAAGTTGCTGCGAAGTGGTGAAGCATTGGGAGAAAGGGGGAGCCTCGGGTGTCCAAATGTGGACCTCCGGGCTCGCCAATTCACTCAGTGAGATTCTGAAATGCGCGTATAATGAAAGATTCCCCAAGTGTATAGGTAGTGGTAGTAGAAAATGTAAGTTGTAATTAGTTTAAGGGCTACAATTGACCCTATGACTAGTTATGAGCTGGGTCTATTTGGGAGACAGCGGTTTATTTTGATGGATCATGAGGCTCACCCAAACTTACCTTGAAATAAATTTATTAGCAAGCATATCCAAGAAAAACACGTGAAGAAGCCACTTAAAAAACAGAAGATTCTGGTCCTGTGAAATGAGGTGGATATATACTCCCTCCTGGAAATGACATCATCACTTTCACCACCACAAACTTTGCAACATAAAAGTTGCGCATTTCATATCCGCCATTACACGCGAAAAGTAAATCAGGAATGCCCCCAATAGCCACCAAAGTTAAACGTCTGGTAGTAGATGAAGGAGCAGATAAAGAGGAGCCCGAATATTGGAGTCGAACCCTCATCGCGGTCGCCATCGCTTCTGTAGTAGTGGCCACAATCTCCTTTCTCCTTCGGCTCTACAGCCGACGAAAGACGACATGGAAACCAGCGATCGAGGATGCCTTGATGTGCATTGGATTGGTTTTCTCCTATTTACTCAGCGCATGTGTGATAATTGGTATGTTTCCCCTTTCTCCTCTGTGAAGTTTTACTAGTCAATCAACTTACAATTCACACCCGCAAGCCGCTCTTAACGGCGTAGGATACAATATCTGGGCATTACCGCGACAAACCCAGAGTCGAGTCGCTCTTGTACGTACTCACCCCTCACTTGTATGATAAACACAAATCAACTAACTACCTATTAGGTATTCTGGCTCGGACAAAAATGCTGGGCCCTCGCCCACGTCTTCATAAAGCTCTCTATCATCTTCCTGATCCGACGGATACTTTACCTCGTTGGGCCGTGGCGGAGCATCACCACCGGACTGATTTACTTTACGATAGCATGGGGCATCACGAACATTGTCGGGAACGCCTTGCAATGTTTACCACCTCGCTTCTTCTGGGTGAGGACCATTAGCGGGCAGTGTCCAGATAACCAGCAAGCTTTTGCGATATCGATGGGGTCTATCGCGCTTGCGGAGGATGTCATTCTCCTGCTTGTGCCGATTGCGATTGTGTGGAAGATGCAGCTGGTGCAGGCGGAGAAAATTCGGATTACGGTGTTATTTTCGTTGGGGGGAGTGTACGTCCCAATTTCCCTTTTCTTTGCGTTATTTGGATTATTTGGCAGGTGGGTTTACTGATTATGAGTAGGGTGTGTGTATTTGGGATCCTGCGTGTGGTGGAGTTGATTCATTATCAGGCGGAGAATTTGACTGGTAGGTCATTCACATCCTCTACAAAATTGGAATGTACGATTACTGATGAATTGGCACAGCAAGTGGCGCGTTCGAGGTTATCTGGGCGGTTCTCGAGATCAACCTGGCCATCGTGTGTGCGTGTATGGTCCTGATGCGGCCGTTGCTACACTCCTGTAGAGTTTTTGTTGGGCGGCGTTTTAGTCGGAGCAAAGAGGCCTCTGATTCGACGAGCTCAACACAGAATGTGTTTGATTTTAATCGGTCGTCGTGGGGGAGTTCAACGCCGCTGGATGTGTCGGGTGAAGGGTTGCAGTTTCCTTAGGGTTGTGTATATATAGCAGTTACGTGCCTCATGATGTGTTTCAAGGGATACTCTGAGGCCGTAAACGTTTCACTATCAAGGAGTTCCTCATTGAAAAGATTTGATAAGAGAGGGAGGGAGTATTCACTCCTGAGGACCTGGCCTTTTCCCTCTAATAATAGAGATGGGATGGAACCCCATACTGTTTCCCTTTGACCTCGCTTATGCACTCCAGGCTCTTTTTGTATCGTGTGACGGTGCGCTCGTATAGAAGGGGTAGGGCCCTGATACATGATGACGTGCTATTGGAGAAGAGAGCCTCGTAGAAATGTGGCGTAAGGTTATGGACTGATGATAAGTAGGCGCTGAAGGGGGAAAGAACCAACCACAAGATCATAATTTTGAGATAAGGCTGTGAGCACGGGGAGTCAGCCCCAGGCACCCATATTAAGGCACGAGATTAATGGTTCGTTCAGCCATAGTCTTGTTTTAATTATGTGAAGAGGAGTCCATCTTTCCAACGGACTTTTGTGTATGGATTGGGCCAGGGGACCACCAAATTCAATTCAATCAACTGAAAGTCCACTCCACCTTTTGATGTGCATAAAATGGGAGCCTATTTTTAGTTTATACACGAATCATGGATGAACCGTGGATCCCGACCTATGAACCTCCATCACACCACCAACAGCCTAGCCACTCTAGCAGCCAATGAAGACGGCGATGGAGGCGCCCTTAATGCAAAGCATCCCACCCAAACCGATACTACGCTACGGCGTAGTGAGCCTGCATAAAGCCACAGGACACGAATGTGTCAGGACGATTTAATGTCCAGTCAAGCCATCGTGGCTGTTGTTCCTTCTGACACGGCATTGTGCATCGTGCACTGCCCCGCACCCTCGACCCTTTCCGCACCCCTAGGTTACCCAAGGTTGATTCTAACTGAGTACTTCCATAAGGCCTATTTCGTGGCATGGTAGAGCTGTGCCACATCCGCTTTTTCTCACATAGTCAGGATGCGGTATAAAAGAGAGATAGGTCCTGCCCGGAAGTCGGAATTCAGGAACCCAGGAACTGCCTTCCGGTCATTCGTCATATCCCAACTTTATTTATCCATTGAGCTTATATGCTTGTCCTTTCCATATCAACTCAAGCCCACTACATCCCCCACTGCATCCACAAATATCCCTATCCATGGCCCCCAGGTCCTTTGTAGCCAGCACTGACTGGCCCGATCTCTCTGAGATCCTAAACCTCCACCCAGAAGAAGAACCCTGGTGCGCTGGCTATGCACCCTCAAAAGGCCGCCGCTGCCATGCCCGAACCAACGCACGTGGTCGCAGCTCTGCCATGCGCCTTCTCCGCGTCGGCACCCAGGATCTTCGCGACGGAGAATGCATCGACCACATCCTCGAAGACATCGCTCCTCATGTGCTATGCACCTCATTCCACCAGAACCAGGCTCCTGGTCTTGTTTCTAGCTGGAAGAAACGGGTACAGAGGTTCCTACAGTCGCAGCCCGCGCCGGAGCCCGCCCCAATTGTACGACATGCTGGACAACGGGCTGCGAACGTATCTGCGCAACACCAGACGCGATCGATACCAAGAAGACGAGATTCAAACATACCACCACCGCAAAGACAGACCCTCCAACAGTCCCATCGAGAAACTCAGCGATTGGTACCACAAGCATGGGTACAAGCTAGGAACACACCTCAGGCACATGTCGCCCAACCTCCCCCTAACCAACAACCGCCACAACTACGACCGCAACAATCGCGCGAGGAACGCTTCCCACGAATATTCCAGCCCCAACCCCTGCGAACCGTACCACAAACAAGAGTCCAACCTGTGACCATACGCCAGGAACCCGTGAATCACACTTTCCCCAACGAACACGAACGCCAGCCACAACGACAGCCGCAGCGATCCACACCACCAACCAGACAGCAATCTACGTACGTACCCACGGAACCCGTTGCCCCAGTCACCCTACGCGCCCAACGAGCATTTTTGCACCAGACCCTCCGCATTGCTCTCGAAGAGCTGAGACAGATCGAGAACAACTATGACTTCTCAGCCTCCACTCGACCCCGACCCCGAGATGAAGAGGGTGAAGCAGTCTCCCCCAGGACGCGGATTCCAAGACCCGTGGCCCGGCGCAGTGGTAGTCCAGGACAATTCGGTGTCCATACAACGCAGTTGTCGGATTTCGTGAGGGGAAATGTCGTTCCCTTCAGGTCTTCGGAACGGTTGGTGCTTCCTGATGGGATTCCGGTCCGTCAGCCTACATCAGTGCCTAGGACCACTGGTGCTACGTCGGGTTCTGGCAATATGAGGCGTAGGGCAGGCGCGCCATCGAGCAGGGCTACATCAGGCTCTACCGGTGCTACCTCTGCGTCGGGTCCTCGCTCTACCGGTACTACTTCAGTCTCTCGCTCTAGGGGCGTTACGACGGGCTCTAGCTCGACCGTTGCTACGTCAGGCTCTAGCTCCCCCAGTACCGCGGCTGTTAGTCCCCCAGAGGCTATTCGTCGTTCGGTTGAAGGGGAGTGTGCGATTTGCAGGTACGCGTTCGATGTGTCGCCTGGTTTTGCCCATGACATAGATGATGAAGAAGGGGTTAATGAATATGAGTTGGTTGACGGCCCCGGGGAAGATGAAGAAGAAGAAGAGCAGACGGTTGAAGTAGAGCTGGCCTGGTGCAAGGCGGAGTGTGGAGTCAACTACCATAGAGAGTGCATCGATCGGTGGTTGGAAACACCCCGTTGGGGCCCGGGGACGTGTCCTAGCTGTCGGAGGGAGTGGAGAGACTGACTCATTTCTTTAATTTGGCATCTTTTACACTTTGCTTTTGTATGCAGTCATAATACAAGGAATGTTATTCACAGGTATCTCCTACTCCCTAGACTCCCTCCTAAAGACACGTTATATACATGTTCTGGTACACGATTCATGATGGACCGACCCACAATGAACCGCCGGCACTGCCATCCACGGCTCACCCAATAGTAGCTCCAGTGATTTCAACAGAGTAGTCCAAGCCAGTTTGAACTTCACTTGAGAGGTCAAAGGCGTCATACTGGATGACATCTGCGGGCGTATTGGCCACAACCAGGCTCGCCTCCTCACCAGACTCCAGCGTAGCAGAGCCCTCTCCATTCTCAAGCACAACATATCGCACCGTGCCACTGCTATTCCGAACGGCAAGCGTCGCAGTAAACTCCCCACTAGACGTCACAGTCACACTCACATCTCCCGCCCCCGAAGTCGTCAACGGGTTAATATTCGCCCCCATATAACACGGCGCCCGATCCGACTTAACCGTATAGCTACCTCCTGAACCATCCAAGTTATCATAATTCAGCGTCCCCTTCTGCGCCTCAAACGCCTCCTGCGCCAACGGATGGCCAATATCCACATACGCCATCCTGGCCCAATACCGTCCAATCACCTCCGCCACACTCACCCCCGATACCCTGGCCAGCGTATGCAACGGCGTCTCATTACTGCCCTCCTCATACTGCTCAAACAGCTGATGCAGCGTATCCTTCCCCAACCCCTCATACTCATCCGGATTATTCGTCAGAAACGTCAGCAACGGCCACGCCTGATAATAATTCCCCGACCCCACCGACCCATCCACAATCACCTGGAACGAGTCCCCAATGACCTTGTTCAATTCAATCATCGTCGTCCCAACACCCTGGCTATATTTCTTCCTCGCACTCGCACACACATCGCTCGTCGCATACGTCTCCGCCACCCAGTTCGCCACCGTCTCCCACCACGCCCCCGTCGCCGTCTGATCTACCCACGTTTGCTCGTGGTAGGTCAATGCATGTCCGTACTCGTGCACAGTGACCTGGGATTCAGCCAGATAGCTATCCACGACCTCGAGGTAGCTGAGCCCCGTCGCGTAGTCGGAGTGCATTACCCCCGCCGCACTGTCCAGCGAACCAACGCTGTAGATGTTCTCTTTGTACCAGACGTCGGCGGTGTCGCTGTCGCTGTTGTAGGAGAGGCCGGAGGAGCGCCAGCCCAGGTCCGTCACGAAGCAGGTGTATGCGGCCTCGAGCATTTGGAGGGCGGATTCCGCGGTGCTACCGGTCGCTCCGTAGATGCGGAAACGCGGGGAGTCGGTGTAGGTGCTTCCGCCCCCGCCGACGGAGTCGTTGGCGGTGAATTCGGCGGGTTCGGCCCCCGCGGCTGGGGAGGTTTGCGGGGCCGGGGCGGGGGCTGCTAGGGTACTGGCGGTTTGCAGCGCGAGGGCCGTGAGGGTGTATTTTAGGGTAGCCATCTTGGTTTATGGTATGCTTGTCCTCAACAGTGGGGGAAGAGTACTTTCCAAGAGTTCATGGGATTCATATGATTTATATGATGCTCGCTGCGACACGCCAAGACGGACAATCTTCATCCTCGCGCAATTTGGTGTTAGAGGCCCCTGTATTTACTCCGGTGGTTCGCCCTGAAGGGGGAAAGGGCACAAAGGCTTGGCTGGGTGGAGTGAAACTTGGACGAAGAGATGAAACATCCGAGGAAATTAGGGCGATGTAAGTCCCGCGCCTTGGGATCCCGGCACCTGCACCCCAAGTTCTTCAGGAGGATGGATCCCTAGGTATTTACATCATTGGAAACAAGAAAAGTAGCATGTGGGTTCCCGATACAAACTACCGATATTTTGGATAGTGGGTTAGTGAGGTTTGGGGGATCTACGACTTCGACACCATGTCCTGGGGAGGAAGCGGGGGAATAGACTATGAAACAGACGGTGAGTCGAATTTTCCGTCGAACAGCAACTAAGGGGCGCCAGCTCTGAGCTACTCATGTTCGTACTGATGCTAGTTGTTGATCTGGGGTTGTATTTCAGCCCTACTCGATTGGGTAGAAGAAAGGAGAGACCACATTTGTCCGGCCGTAGTCGAAGACCTGATGCTACTGTGGGGACTCCGTATGATCGGCGAGCTCAGTTTTGGCTTCTCTTTATATTAAATTCACATTTTGAATTCCATTAATTTCCAGGTTTAGAACACGGTAAACATTCTGGGATGATCCTCTCTTGACGCCAGCTGGACACTCCGGTGGCACACTAACATTCGACTTGATATGGCATTTAAAGGGAACCCGGTATCCCCGATCTCCTCGACTTCCCCGATATTCTCTTTCCAGGAGTTGTCCCGTGTATTGCTCAATATTTTATCCTATAGGTTGGTACCAATGCCTTGGTGGACTGGTAGACTTTGTATCTATGGTCATGGCTCGCGTTGATCGGGTAAATCGCTTTCCCGTACTTTAGAAGCTGGCTCGTATACTCCACGGATAATATGTTTTCGGTTATTGAGAAGGATCATTATAATGCTCGTAAGGGGTTTGATTTATTCGTTCACCTACTCTGTGCATTATACAGACGGTAAACTTCTCACACAAGTTGGTTTGACGCCTTGAATGTGCAACTACGGGAGAGTTGTTTGGAGGTTGTTTTGCCTAACGCGGGTACAATCGTTTATTTGATCTTTATACCACTAGTGGAGCATTTTGGTTAGACATGGAACATACCAGGGATGGGTAGCTCATATTTTTATTTCTTCAATCCACCATGGAAGCCAATTCCATTCGTGTCACTCGTACCCGATTGCATGAAAGGTTTCCTCGCAGGAGAGAGGTTCATCCCCAGATCGGAGTACAGAGCCAACAAGAAAAACGCGGATAATTTCTATCCTATCTAAAGATAGATGATGCCCTTATAGCTTAGCCCTCACCTTCTCCTCCCGCTCCACAGCCTCCTTCAAACCCCTCCAATACCTATCCTTAAGCTGCAAAATCCCAAACCCCAGTTCCGCCCACTTATCCTCATATTCTGGTAACTCATACCCCCTTGTCCCCCTTGCCGGCGGACCCGCAAATTCCCTTAGATAATTAAAATACTCCTTGAAATCCGGCTTGATCTCATGGAAGACCGATGTGGGACCTTTATATTTTAGTCGTTCCGTTTCCCAGAGATCCTGCTCGGCGGGGTTCGGAAGGGGTTTCGCGTTGTGGTTAGCGAAATAGCGCGCCACAGCTACGGCTTGATATTCGTAAACGCGGAAGCTGAGGGCTCCGCGCACCTGGCCGACGAGAGCGAGGGAGGGGTCGCCGATTTTGAAGATGTGTTGGTAGAGGCCTGCGACGCGGTTGTTGGGGGTGACGGGGTTCGGAGTGAGGAAGGGGTAGGAGAGTTTGTAGCCGGTTGCGAAGATGATTTTGTCGATGGAGGGGATGGTGGAGCCGTCGGTGAAGGTGACGGAGATGGCTGTGGGCGTGGTGGTGATGTTTTGGATGGTGGGTTTGAGAAGGACGTTGGGGAGGGTGAAGACGTTGTGGAGGGCTTCGTTGCTGCCTCGTTGGGAGAGGTAGAAGGGGCCGGAGACGATGGAGTGCAGATCGGCGATGAGGTCTGCGGAGGAGATGTTGCCTCCCACGACGATGACTTTCTTGTCGACGTAGTCGTTTGCTGAGCGGAAGCTTTTGGAGTGTTCGAATTTGGCGGGGAATGCTTTGAAGGCGTTGTCGAGGCCGGGGATATCGGGGATTAGAGGCACGTTGTAGTGGCCTGAGGCGACGATGACGGCGTCGAATTGTTCCTGCCACCAGTACTCTGCTGGTTGGTTGCGGTGGAAATGGCCAGATTGTCGGAGCGTGAGAGTCCACTTCGACCCGACTTGTTCGACTTTCTCCACCGTGGTACGGAAGGAGACTAGATGCAAGAACGGTTGGAAGAGATCTTCTAGATATCCGGCAACGACACGGAAGGGACGCGTGGGATTGTTTCTCCCGAGCTGTCTGACGGAGAGCGCCGAGTTGACTTCGGGAAACGGAGTGTGCGTGAACTCCATTGCTTGTGCGCCAACGTTGCTATCCAGAGCATCGTAAATGCCTGTGCGCGCGGTTGTGTCTTCTGTTATGGGAGGAGTGAATTGGGGGAGATTGGCAGGAATGATATTCTGTGTTGTATTAGGCGCCCCAGGAGGAGGGAAGACGTCCGGTGTAGGGTCATAGTGCCACAGGCCTCCTACTCGGTCTCGTCGCTCGAATAGACGAATATGCTCGAAGACATTCTCCTCGTGTAGGGCCTTGATCGCAGATAGTCCAGATGGACCAGATCCGATGACAGCAACAGACTTATATCGCGGAGCCATGACGTTGAATTTTGAAAGGTCGATTCCTAGAGAGAGGGTCCTGGATATCTCCGCGTCACTGGGACCAGCTCTTATATGCATAGCATTTCGTGCGCTTGTCGGGGAGTTGACAGTTCGATGGCGCAATGCGACTCCAACTTGTCGAGTGGCTCTGGAAGCGAAACAGGGCGTTGAGCTGAGGAGAACATGGAGACAATCTGACGTGCTTTATGCGAGTGTGGGGATTTTATTGAGCAATTCCGTTCACAGTGGAATAGTGCATGATTGATAACCAGGGCTAACCCCGAATCTGGGTTGAAGGGCTGGTTGAAAGCACCGATAAGCAAATTGCGGGAGCTTCTGCTGGCCACTCCACGATAACCTCATCCAAGCCACTGTCACGCAATGACCAACTTGGCAGCGGGGCTGGCCCGCGATCGTGGGATTTCACCGGATTCAAGATGTTCATTGGATGGCCTGAGAACGAGAAGAACTGCGTCAAATTGGCAGCTAACTCGAGATGACCTTGGCTTAATGACAGTTATCCGCTTTCTATGTCAGGGTAGAGATCTTTCAGCTGATAGCGACCATTCTGGAGGTACAAATGAGGATTAGATGGGTGTTCACAGAAACGCACAATATTTCAAACCCACCCGCAGACTCTCCAGCTCAGAGTTATTGTTACACAACACAGTCTAGAGAATGTAACCTTCACAGATTATTCGAATTGGCGGTTGTAGGTGGGGTTTAGTATAATTTAAATTTGTCTGGGTCTGCTGATCCCTCCTTCATTTATATATATTGGCTTGCGGGACATGTTTTTAATATTATACTACAAGTAGGCGTTGTTAAATATATTGGTGATATTGTAAAACCTAGTACTGGGCTGGAAAGTCTCTACGAACAGAACTGGATGAAAATTGCAAAGCTCCCTGAGGAAGATCGAGAACGAGCGTTTTCTCTGCTGCGCTGGGCGACGTTTTCGTTGCGACCACTGACGGCCGATGAGATTACCGAAGCCCTACTAATCAGTGAAAACTGCGATGAGGTGCGGATGGATGAGCTGCCGGGGATAATGGACAGTGAATACATTGAGAACGGGATATCATATTACCGTGGATCACTCGAGGTTCGGGGCTCTCAGTCCGAAAACGAGGCGGGACTAAAGACAGTCCATTTGGCCCACTTCTCAGTGAAGCAGTTTTTGCTCTACAGTCTTCTGGAACGGGGCAGATTTTTGCAGCTTAACGGTGGCTTGAACTGCTTTATAGAGCCAGTTGAGAATACTCTGCTTGCTAAGATGTGTCCGCGCTATGTGCACAGTCTCGCGACCCAGCAGAAAGTTTGCGGAGGGGAACATGATCAAGTCCTTAGCTTTTTCTTGAATCACTCCGTAGAATCCTGGCAAAAGCACGCCGCGCTTGGTGATCCGAGGGATGTGAACTGGTAAATCGTCTATTTGACATAAGGAGCCCGTCTTGGGCCACATGGAGAGAATGGTTTGATTTACACCACCATGCAGAGTGCGGGAATGATGACAGCCAAATAGGCCCCGTATATTATGCAGCATTTCTTGGCTTGGTCGACACGGTGGACCTTTTGCTGGCCGACCGGGGGCACTCTGCTAATGAGAAAGGTGTCCTGGGAGGGACGGCCTTAGGGGCAGCGAGTGCAGAAGGTCATCTCCGAACAGTCGAGATTCTAGTTGCAAATGGTGCAGACATCGCGCTTGCGGACGGGAATGGCAAGTCACCTATTTTTTAGCATCTTGGAAAGGTCATTCTGAGGTAGTCAAATTTCTCCTGGAGGAGGGGGCGGACCCGATGGCTGTAACCAACGCTGGATCGACGCCCGTAACTGCAGCGGCAGAGGGCGGTCACCTTGAGATAGTTAGACTACTGCTTGAGAAGGGGGCCGACCCGGCGGCTGCAAACAATGATGGATGGACACCAGTGTATGCTGCCTCACAAAAAGGTCACTTATTTCAATGTGGTCAAGTTGCTTCTTGAGGATGGGGTTGATATCCCGATCGCTGATAATGACGATGGACTCCGTTGAACATTGCCTCACTGCATGGCCATCTCGAGGTCGTGAAGTTACCCCTTGAAAAAGGGGCAGATATGAGAATAGTGAATAATAAATATAGGAGTCCTTTACATTCCGATCCAAAAGAAGGCCACCTAGAGGTCGTCAAATCCCTCCTGCAGTCCTCAAACGAGACCCTTGAAATGTGTGATACAACCGGCCGGACGCCGCTTTCACTGGCCGCAATCGGAGGCCACAAGGAAGTTGTAGTCTTCCTGCTCTCAGATGCTGCCCTTCCGAATGTCAAAGACCGATATGGTGCCACTCCTCTTTGCGCAGCGATACGGAACGGACATCAAGAAGTTGTTGAAATGTTGCTTTTATTAACGGAAACCACCGCCGAATTTGAGAATGGATTGGGTCAAAGTTTGCCCTGGTGGGCGAGCAGAACCGGAAAGGCAAACATCGTTGACATGGTGAGGCAATGGGCCCAGAAAATGGGTCTTGAATTCGACGAGAATCACCTCGGTGTGGGGAGAGACGTAGCTATATTCGACAGACCTTGTCCATGGTGCGAGGTGTGCACTTGTTCCATAGCGTCCAATCGTCCCTTCTACACTTGTCAAAGTTGCTATGATTTTGATACATGTTCGGAGTGTCACGGACTGGGGGTTGAGTGCCTTGATGCCTCCCACAGCTTGACTCTAAATCACCCTGACGATCCATGACACCGGCCAGGTGTTGTAGCTATGAAGGGTTATATCCGCATGCAGTGAAATTGAGCAACTGGGAAATCCGTGCCAGAAATACCGGGTTGATAGCTGCATCACCAGGAAGCCTTGTTGTCACCCCGATTCTTTTCTCGACGCGCCTCCGCTTCAAGCCTGAGCAATTCAACCTTTTGAGAGTGGTTATGGGGAATGCACTCCATTATAAACCCTGTGTATGAGTTGAATATGAAGCTACTCCGGCGTTGGAGAGCCTCGTAAAGGTGCAGCATGATGGGGCTCCAACCCCGATTCATTATTTCTCAGCTTTGACTGGGGACTGAAGTTATGTTTTGAAACGAAAAAAAGACGCCATTGTAGCGCCGAAGCCGATAGTTTCGGTACACAATTTTAATGGCAAATTTATCTGAGGAGTGGCGTGCTCGTCGTTGAGCAGTGTTTGATTCGAGCCTGAGCCGAAATGAAAATTAAAAGAAGTATGATTTGTGCTGTTTATCGACATGAGATTGGGGCACGCTGTACGATAACTACCGCTGAAAACCGTGTCACTGAGGAGGAGCTTTTCGGTCGCCATTCAGCGAATTCTGGACCGGGAAGAAACGATTCAACGGGGGAAGTATTAATTGGATCTTAATATCCCACCACACGGATATGAGAACTTGGTACTGGTTGATAATGGCGATGGCTAATTGGGACAAGAGTTTTGTTATATTATCGGCCCTAATTGCGAGCCGAGTCCCGAGAATCCGGATACATTCCGCGAGATAAACTTGCATTTCTAAAGTCTGTGGAGCGAGTAACTATCTGAACGTTCAGCAGAATTTAATGACCAGGCGGAAGTGGAAGTGGTGTTTCACGCATGGAATTGGAGTATCGAAGCAGAAAGGGTTCCAAAGAAGTTCTGGAAACGAGAGCATGCGCGATAGCCACACCATCATTGGCGCCTGCCAAGGAGCCCAGGGGAACTTGGCTCCACTTCGCTCACCAGCCCTAAGCCCGGTGGATCACCAATCGAACACTCAGCATTGTGACACATGGGGAATCTGCTGCCATTACTGGATCGCCATTTTTTCTGGCGGGAAAGCTTGACGAAGCTTCTCCCACAGTCAAGCATCTGCGGGGTCGACCGAATTTCTTGTGTTGTGCTCGCTTATTTACGACCTGGACTACTATCCGAGATTGCTCGTGTCCCTGCGAGCTATCCTGGTGCGAGGTCGCATTGACTGTCCCTCAAGGGAAGTATTATTGCCGATCTCATTTAAAATAGAAAGAAAAAAGGTCAGGAATGAGTTCCGTCCAGACCTACCTCGTGCCCTCGTGCCCGTTGGAGTTGATAGCGTCCAGCCATCTGCGCGAGGTGCGCTAGCGGTCGCTGCAGACCGTTTCGACGTATGGGGTTTATTGAGTGGTAAGCAGCTCTGCTCCTGTAGAATCTATGATCGAAAGCATGTGGTTCTAACTTCTGCTTATCATTTGTCGAGAGGGCAAGGCTTACGGAGCGTGTCCGTAGAGCGCGATGAATCGCAAGAATCCTTGTCCGACTATAAAGGGAGCGACGATCGCGGTGAAATGCAGCTCCAACACCTTCAACAACAACATTCTTTCCTAATCAATCATGAAGGTGAACGCGTTGATCTCGCTTGGCTTGTCCACCAGTGCAGCTGCTGCCGCCGTTAACCATGGCAGTGGCTCCCCCTACGGCTATGCCTCCGGCTCCAAGGAGTCAATTGCCAACCTGAAGGACAAGGTTGAGAATGTTGTCTGGATCCTGCTCGAGAACCGCGGATTCGACAACATCCTGGGAGGTGTCCACAAGAGGGGTCTCGATAACGTGGTCAACAATGGCCCTTTCTGTAACAACGAGAAGGCCTCCGACCTCACCAGCAAGAAGTGGTGCAGCGTGTACAAGGACTTTGACTCTGTCCTGGATGACCCCGACCACTCCGTCACTGGAAACAACTTCCAGTTCTATGGCACCTACAATCCAGACAATGCGGCCATCGCCGACGGTTCCCTGAAGCCCTCCATGAGCGGCTTCGTGGAGCGTCAGATTGCCGCCCACAAGATCTCAGCCGACCTTGCTAACAAGGAGGTCATGGGATACTACTCCGAGGATGAGATCCCAACTCTCGTGGAGCTGGTGGACGAGTTCACCACCTTCAACTACTGGCACTCCTGTGTCCCTGGTGTAAGCCACCCTCTCCCTCTCACATACCAACTATCCCCTAACAATCCAACAGCCCACCAACCCCAACCGTCTCTGTGCCCTCGCTGGTACCTCCGACGGCCACGGAACCAACGACGCCTCCTTCGACGTGTCCGGCATCGACACCACCAGCATCTTCGAAGTCGCTTCCGAGAAGGGCATCTCGTGGAAAAACTACGACGGTACCAACGGCGCCTTCCTCTCCGACGCTCTCTTCTTCAACTGGACCGCCGAAAACGCCAAGGAGAACGTTGTCCCTCTCGAGAACTTCTACCAGGACGCCTACCTAGGCCTCCTCCCCCAACTCTCCTACATTAACCCCTCCTGCTGCGGGCTCGACACCAACTCCATGCACCCCTCCGGCAACGTCTCGTTCGGCCAGGTCCTCATCAAGCAAATCTACGATGCCGTCCGCACCGGTCCCCAATGGGATAAGACCTTGCTCCTGGTCACCTATGATGAGACCGGTGGTTTCTTCGATCACGTTGCTCCCCCCCTCGCCGTCCGCCCAGATAACAAGACCTACACTGAAACCGCAAAGGACGGCAGCAAGTACACCCTCAACTTTGATCGTCTGGGTGGTCGTATGCCCACTTGGCTCATCTCGCCTTATGCCCCCCGTGGCCACGTTGAGAACTACGGTGTTGACCCCGTCACTGGCAAGTCTGCCTCGTATTCCGCTACCTCTGTTCTGAAGACTCTGGGATACCTGTGGGATTTGGAAGATTTTACCCCTCGCGTGTCGCATTCGCCTGCCTTTGACCATCTTATTGGGCGGTCGCTTCGTCGCGATACTCCTGCCACTCTGGCTAACCCTCACCCGTTCCCTGATGCAGTTTAAATGTGGGTCGAATATTGAGATTCCACTTGTAATTGGAGAGAGAGAGATGTATTTCCTAATCGGGATGTGAAATTTATGGTGTGATGCTTAAGTTATTGATATATATATTGTGAATATTATCTGGTTGTAAAATATTCTCTCCTTCTTCTTGTCCGAGTGTTATGCGCTTTTCCTGTTCTTGTGCCTACTATAAGAGAAATGAGACGATTCAGGAAACAGTCGCCGACAGACTGGGAAATACGTGGGGTTATTTGGTTTCTTGCCTCTCGTCGCATTGCTCGTGTCGAAGGGCCGGCCCTTGTTGGTACAGCTGTAGGTGAAGAGTGAAAATGCAGGTAAATCCTGCTTCTGAAGAATGTACTTTTGTGTTTCATGCTATGGAGTAGTACAGCATTCCATCGTGGTGCAAAAATATGCCCGCGGCGTATCAACCCCCTGAATGGGGGTGATGAGGTGGGTATCCTGCTGACAAATACGAGTCTGTGTTCCATGAATCCAGGGAAGCACGCAAGTAAGCGATGGTATCTACAAAGGGTTAAATAGTCAGTGATATTACTTGTTTTTTTTAGCTGGCCATACCTTGCTTGGAAGCTACGGTTTTCGCGAGGACTATGGAGTAATAAGTAGATACAACCTTGAAGCCTCCTGCTCTATGATTTCACCTATTTACACAATAGCAACTCTTCTGGAAGCATATTTACAATGCATCTCATGACTTTCGCCCTCTCCCCCGTCCTCACTTACGTTTTATGTATTGCCGGGGCCAGCGGTCTGGTTGCCTGAGATACGGCAATCGATGTCTCACAAGCGATAAGTCCCAGTGACCATCTTGACCTCGCCGAACCCAATGTCCAGTATATCGATGATAGCCAACTTGATCCAACTGAGAATAACATGAGAACGACCGGCTATGAATCCACCTCCGTCAGCCGCATCGAAAGATATACCACCACCAGCGCCACTCCATTCAAGAATCCTCCAGTAGGAGGAAAAGGGGGTCGAAAATTCTAGGTATATTCAGTAAGGGAGAAAAGCTCCCCTATCTCAGATCTAGTGGTGTTTGTCCGCTCTGCAAAGAAAGCGGACTTTGGCATGCCGTCAAACTACGGTATTGGCTATCTTTATGTGTATTTTGAGGATGGGAGTATGGTCCAGGCCGGAAAGCGAACTGTTAGCGACGAGGCGAAGCTTTATTACGTGAAGCAGCAGGGCAAGATGCTTGGCATGACAATTCATGCGGGGGAACATGTGGACTCCATTTCGATACAACCGGAGAAATACAAGGCTGTACATTATGGGGGAACTGGGGGCACGCCGTATACACAAGATGTTGGAAATGGGGCGCTCGTTGGGTTTGAGGGTAGAGCTGGAGATGATATTGAGGGTCTTGGTGCTACTTTTGAAGCGGAGTGATAACCCTACAGACTATATATTCTAGTTTCGGGTTATGAAGAAGGAAGCTTGAGATCAGTTGTTGAGCTGGATAAATACAAGTTACCTAATGAGCCATACTTTGGACGCCAACGAAGGTCTCCCACTACTAAGATACATTGCATCTGCCTCCTTGATCAGACAATTTGGTCACTATCTCCACGATGTTTGGTCAAAGATTCTCTCCGTATACCCTCTCCATCCTGTTCAATAAATAACGATTTTGCTGTTCTTTTGGCACCGGGTGTGCATATTCAGTGTTGCAGGAGTGATTCGTGATAGTTCAGCAGGAAGTTGTTCGACGATCCTGTGTAGGTACTTCATAATAACATACAGCCGGACTGGGTAGAACCCTTTCACTCATGTCTTCGCAACATGGATTTATGGGAAGGTTTTGGATGCACCTCATCTTCTCTTAGTGACCTGGGTAAAGTCGGCTTTCGCGTGCAGGCGTCCCTCGATTAAGTTTGTGATGGATATTGTTCCACCTTTGGTAGTTAGTAATCGGCAGCTTTTGTCCCTCCTCGATATTTCGGGGACGGCTGCAGTGGAGGATTAGCCTTCTAATAGATTCCTCCTCCTTTCGGTGTTTCTGTTTCTAAGCCTCCACGCCATTTCTGACTCCAATCTGATCTCGAAATATTGACAAATACCGACGAAGAGTAGCTGGTTTGTTCTAACACGGGGTTGTATTGAGGAACTATGTATGTTCTGCGCTTAGAACCTACATCATTGATATGATATCAGCGCCAGTGCCATTTCGATATGGTTTGTGGAATTACATACCATTTTCGGAAAACGTCCACCTAGCACACTTGGTCCCTCAGGGAGTCTGTATACGTGGTGGGTGCTGATATGCCACCCATTCAAATCCTCAAATTCGACGGAGACGACGCGTTTTCCTTTGCAGTTGGGTTTATGTACGGAATCTTAGGACATGTCTGCATGTTGGATCTCCACCAGCACCCCCTATCTAGTGGTGCCCTGCTCTTCAACAATCGGGACGGGAGTCGGTAGAGTTGATAGGGGCGTTGATCCCTCTTGTTCATTAGGCTCTTCAACTTCCTCGTAGGACTGGTATTATCGGGCCATCTGTGTTAATATTCATGAGAATCAGAGATTCAAACCCAAAGCCGTGCTGACGACTTCCTGCATAACAGTACTGTTAGAATTCACAGAGGTAGTCATTCAATCTTGCGCCCATGACTTAGTTTTGAGATGCCCGTGGGTAGTTTCTAGCGGATCCAGATCTATTTCTGCGATCCCAGTGTCGCTGCTCGTGGCATTGGCTGCCTAAACCGGCAAGGATAAACTAGATCTGAAACACCTTGAGCTGTCTGGACTGGATCCTTGATTTCTCCTGTTCTGCGTACATTGCCGCGTCCTCTGATTTAGTATCAGAGTACATCTGGTACTGAGACCCGAGATCAAGGTCAAGCCCGTCATCATCGTCGACATCGATCAGGTCGTTCGCCCGGGGATCTGCCGGCCAGAAAGCACAAGTACAAAAGCGACTGAGTCATTATCGGTTTTTTGACGGCCATGCGCAGACGAAAGTAGTCAGGCATGGTTGACCATGGCCCGGATGGCCGCGTATATTTCATCCGACTCGTCACTCCGTTTTGTCAAGGATCGCGTGTGGACAAGGGCGGTGATTTGGGAACCCGTGGGATACAGGTAGTGGGGAAAGCGCCATTTCGGCCAGTCTTACAGTACCACTCGCCCTTTTCAAGGTCGCCGAACTTGTCAGGAGCCTCGAGCTCAAGGGGAAGACTCGCGGCGGGTGAGCGTTGGTAACCAATGGGTATGAACGGCATTTTGTTTTTGTTGACCATTTTGGGGCTATTGTTTTAAACTAGAAAGGCCGGGTCCGACACTCGCTATGATCAATGTACGTGGGCACATTTGAACTGCAGTACGATTTAGTAAGCGCCATAATGGGCGCTGAAGCCCTTGATGGCATAGGAACGGAAAACTGCTGGGCCGGGTTGAGGCATCGAGGGTCCTTTCATCGAGTGGTTTGTGGTCGGAGGCTTGTGGGGTTGATAGCAGGCCATAACTGTAAAGAATGCCTTGAAGATTTTGCATGTTCCATGTTGGGTATAATGCGCTATATAAATAATTGGTCAATATTCGTCATTCCTAAATTCCTACATCAACCAAGGGGAAAAGGGAACTTACTGAGGAAACCGGAGGGGCATCTTTCAAAGTAGTATTTCAAGAAGAAAAAAGGTAGTCGTCAATATCAACGGCATTCCTGATTATAACTCAGTTTTGACCGCGAAGCGAATTGCAGAACAGCATTTCCCCTCGGAAGTAGGCTTCTATTGCCTTGCTCATAATCGGGATCAATGTTGGCTGGAAAAGAAGTTGCTCTTGCCAGCCCTGATGTGCCATTCAAATTGCTGCCCGCATGAGTCCAATATCTCCGGGGCCTAGAAGAAGCGGCGACCCTGAGACGTAGCGTAAGAAATTGTCATTTCCTTCTTTCTGTCAGATATATTCAACGTAGTATCAGCCAGCAACGCTATGGTCCCAGCCCGCATGGCTTCGGCAATCGAACTATGATTGAGGTAAATTTAGTGCGCTGCCGAATTTGGCTTGGTACGACCCTTCTATCGGTTCCGCTAACCCAGAGGCATCAATTGGATGATCAATGTTTGGGAGCCGTTTTACGACTGGACGATAAACGTGGTGCGTTGACATGTGCCATCCGTCCTAGTCTTTAAAGTCTACAGCCAGGTGGTTTGGTTCCATTTTTTTTTGTGCCCCCGGGATGCCACGAACGGGCGGTGCAATAGAATCGCCCGATCAGTAGGCAAGGTGAATCCAGGTTTAGAGAGGGCCAACCACATAGGAATCAGATAGGTCCTCTTTCCTACAAAGGTCTTCTGGTTTTCGCTTGCTCCTTTGGAGAGATCCGTTCGCGTACTCGGCCAAGCCTCTCCGGTTTTATTTCCTCTCACCTACTTCTTTCGCCTTCAGGTCTCATAAATACCAATATATAATGGTTGTTCTGAGCCGAATCATTCGTGTTTGCTCACTCTCGGTCTTCCTGTCCCCCAAACTCTTGTTGATATTGGGAGACCATTTTGGAAACAACTGGAGGGCGGATTTTTAATCTCGGATATATCGTGCCCAGGCAGGGAGTCTGGCGAGACATTGAAATCAAATGATGGAATGAAAAAGCATGGCAGGTTAGACGGCAAGATATGGTGGTTCCTATAGAGTTCTGCTCTGCATGAGCTGAGGTTGAGTAACATCGCGACCCAGGCGTTGGGGACCTACGAATATCGCGTCGCTTCCTTTCATATCTAGAACAAGCCTATGGAATGGTTGTTTGCCAGTGATTCCAGGGAAGCCCGGCAGCAAAGTCTTCCGACTATGAGTCAATGACACCACAGTTTTGGTAATATGGTGTATCCTTATCATGAACGATAATTCCTTTTTTCTCTCCTGGTAGGGTCGAGCTCTTCACCGCGACCTAGCTTGATCATATTAAAGGAAGAATCACGTATCGATGGCCCCTTCGTATGAGAGGCGAGTTGAAAGAGCCAAGACGCGGAGAAACCGTCGAAATAGGGTGCCAAGGGCAGGCCTTGACCGATCTCTGAGATACTCGCCAATGAAATGAATGGGACCTCCGCATCCAGTCTTCCTTTGACGCCAACCCTAAGCTGGCTGTCTCGACGACTCCCAATTCCTAGCGGCTGGATGGTTGACCACAGAATAATATATATGGTACGAGGCGTGCGCCCGGACGGTTGGTTGCATCCAATCCGAATTCCCTAGAGACCTAGTTAATGCTAAATATCATTAAAAAGATGTAGAAACTCACTGCTTTTGTTCTGTTTGTACTCCTGAATACCCTCCATGTATTGATCGCCCTCACTGCCTTCACGCTTTCTCGTTGAATATCCTTGGCAACCATGTAGAGGAAGCAGCGTTTGGCGCGGCCGCTTTAGGGTTTGTAGACCTGGAAAAACGAGAACTGGCTGAATGTGAGTATCATGTTACGAGGATTGCCACCAATACAAGTTTGTGCACAACTTGGGTCCTGATATTGATTATTTGCTGATAAAAATCAGAGTCGTGTAGCATGATCAAGAGGACTCCGAGTAGCCTCTTCCGGTTGTTCAAGAGCAGTATCTCTTGCATCAATTTCTGGACACATCATATTGTTCGGGCTTATCCGACTGAGAACTCCAATCGTCGCTTCCTAGGACGGCAAAAGGTCATCTAAAAGAGTAGGACGCCGCAATGGGGGCGCCAGCTCCCTGAGTGATGGCTAGGATACGGTCCTGGCTTCAGGCATGTTGAGGTTGGCTTTTTGCTGTTCTTGTTGTTGGCCTTGATATTGTTGCTGGTGTATCGTACAACGGTATGCGAAGGAGGATGTGATGAAGCTGGAGGATTCGATCTGCTTAGCTCGGGATCTTTTGAGTAGCGATAATTCAATCATTGTGTTCAAATGCCCGGCCTATGAGCGCTTCTTGTGATCTAAATTAATGGTTAGCCTGGCTTATTCGGGTATTCAAGATTCTAGGGGCCTCTTACCACTGAGGCTCAGCGAGCATGTTGATGTCATGATACGTAGGTGACTGGCATGCCCAGGACAGATACCTTGACCCGGTGTATCCATTTCTGCAATATATCTATTAATATAAAAGGTTCATTAAAGTGGGTTCACCCGTATGCATGAACTTACCCCAATTAAGATTTCCATGCTCATCCATCGAGAACCCGTGCTTGAATGAGGTGTTATACACAATCTAGACAAGCGGGACTGGTGGCGTTCAATCAGCCAAACAAGAGCCAGCGATATTGCCCTGCAGTATCCCCCGTCTCAAAGAGACTCCGTTCCACATTTCATTTAAAGCGACTTAGTAGAGACGCTCAACATCCCGAAAATATCTCTGATAGCTCGATGGCTAGTTGCCTGTTGTAAATACGATGCTGCGTGTGTGAGCCGTGTGTTCGTTAACACGATCAATTACGTCCATGAGTCCCATACATTCCCAGTTGAGCCTCGTGGCATGAAACTCAATCATGGCGTTGGTGAATTAGTTTTTATCTATTGTTTCTCTGTCAATGAATGAACCAGAGGATCCAGTCTTCCCCGGTGTCAATATGATTATAGTAGGGAACATAATGGTTTGTAGCGAAGCTGGGAGGGTAGAGACACGACGCTGCCACGATACGCATTGCCGGCGCACATCTGCCGGATCGAAAGGAAAGATTCTGCTTTGACCCGACACTCTTCTGTAGTTAACACTGCCGCCGGTATTCCTTTCATGGGTTGGTTGACCCCGGCCTAAGCGCCCCGAGCACAATAGAGTAGCAATGCACGAGAAAGAAGGATGCCTCCAGTTTGTCCCTGGGGCCATCTTTGTCATTCTTGAGCCAGGAGACCATCTGGGTGCTCTGCTGCATCTGGATAGCCCTCCCTTTTCCCATCTGAGCTGCAGGTTTAGCCTCGATGATCGCGTAGGCGTTTTGGTGACCATCAACCAGCTACCTGTCTGTTTCGGCTTCAAAGCTAGCTTCTTTAAACTCAGCAATAAATCCTCTCCTTTCCTATGGAGGGTCTAGTTGCACTGCCCAAAGCCCTCCAAGTGCATGGTAAGAGCGTTCAAAAAGTTTAAAGGAGCAGCATTCACAATCTTTTCATCTCTTGTTGGAGGGTGCATGTCGTTTTGCAGCAGCACTGTTTCGTACAGGTACGAGGGACTTTGTTCCGTCGTTCAGCTTCAGTCAACAACCTGTTCAGATCAAGTGAGATATTACTCTTGAAGGTCCAACCTAGTGAGCGCTGGGCCACGTACAGAGCTGTTGAGTTTGTGAACTCTACATCTTCTAAGCCCCTACCAAGAGCATTGACTCCGTTCGGAATCGAAAAAAACACAAAGTCCACAGGGATCGTGAGATCATGTTCACGTATATGGTCGTCGATAGCAAGACGATTCGTATTAAGAGATGTGAGCCAATGATTAACCGTGGCGACGAAATCGGTGATTCGAACCATGGAATGCCATCATTATCGCGAATCCCCTAATCGCAATGCGTACTTTATCTATATATGGCTGAAAGAAATCAGCGAATGCTACGGTGTTGGTAGAAAGTCCGTGCTAACCATTCGTGCCAAGTTCGACAGTGTGGCCTGGGCCATTCCGATTTTCAACAACACACTCATCATTTTTAACACCTGTCCCCGAACTCCTAACCAGCTTCTTGGAACTTTGTATGAAGGATAGATGAGGAGGCTTTGGTTCCATTTCACAAAAGCCTAACTCATACTGGGTACGAGTATAATCCAGGCTCTGCTTCAACATATGATCTTTCTTCGCCACCACCACTGTTGAATGTGGGGTTCGTAAAAAAGTTGTTCTAATATATCAATATAATATAAGCTCCCGTATAGCATGTGGCACGGTATTAGGAAAGGGAGGTACTTGCGCACATCACTATGTGGAGTGCATCAATTTGGGACTTTGGTCGAAGGCCAAGGCCGGTAGTCTGGCAATTTGCTTGGGTCGGGTGTTTCAACCCATCTGACCGTGGTTACATTGGTAAGCTCTGCACGTAAACTGTAATATTTGGGTTTGTGGACGAATGCCTCTGTCGCATCGAAGTGGTGTTGGAGGATTGTCATCCACAGTCCGCTAACATTGCTGGCAGACCCGTCTATTTCGCCCGCTAGGCACTAGGAGCATTTATTAGCGATTCGCAGCTAGGAACTGTAAAAATGTTAGCACCAGTGTCTTGGTGGGGTGGTCGCGCAGAGGAAGGACTCGCAGCCTAGAGAGGGAAATGGCTTACCCTGGGGCCTGGAGCGGGGAAGGTAACCAGCAGATATTACACTTTTCACCAATACCCCTAGAGATGCAACACCCAGACAGCGATTGACGCCTAGTAAACGCAGGGGCACACTCATTACACCCTCGCAATTGCGAAGGACGGATGCCACCATGCGATAAAAGCATCGCCTCGCGGTATTGGGCTAGGGATGCCATGTCGAGGAAGGAGCAAAGCCTGAGGAGTGGGCGCGCCTCTTCATCAGTGCTAGGATGCACCTTCGCTCATACTGGGATAGAAGCTGATTGCCCTTATTCGGGGCAATTCCCGGGAGAATGACCTAGGAGGACGGGGTACGGCTAATACCTAAGCCAGGTATCTGCGGGCTACTGAGTGAACCACGCAGGCCACTCTTCTAGAACCACCGCAGCAGCAGGCGCGGCATGCCACGTTCGCCGGGAGACCGCCCCATCGGCAAATACGAGGGGATCCTTTAACGCTGGGCCGATTGGGACGTTGCGCCACCCTGAGACAGCAACTCTGCCTTAGGCAGGCCTACTACATTCTGACCAAAAGTTCCAAGCTTTCCCGAAAACAAGGTTTCGATTAGCATACTGAGAAGGGGTTGTTCCTTGTTCTGATTTTCATCAAACGAGACAAGTAATCCTTCTGTAGACTTATGGTGCGCCTTGATAACCCGATCCAATGTCGCCGCGCTCAAGAAGACAACAGTATCCACCTTGGTTTGGACACCCCAAGCATGATCTCACATGAGATCAATCTTAAACCGTTCATGGTTTGGAGTTTGTGTAAGACCTCAATTTGTTTTGATGGTGAGCCATGGATACCGGTCGACAGCACAGCGGCATGGAAATTGGAGAGGGCCGCACGCCGTTTTATCTGGCTTCTTCAGAAAAATTAGATTCTGAGTGTAAATTAACCTGGTCCCAGCGGGTTTCTGTGTTACCCTCTCTTGCATTTTCTGTACCAGCGCTTCCAGCCGGTGAACAATGGTATCCACCCAGCTATTCTCCGGATCCTTGGGATTGCCGTGACATGGTATCGCAGAGGCGAGGAAAAGTAACGAAGAAAATGGTCTAGAACAGAAGCATCTTTCGGTTTGGTTATTCCAGCGAAAACAGAACGATGAGCATATAGCTTAGAGCTCAATACGAAGGTGTGCCCAAATGGATTCGGGGTGTCTGAGCCGCTCCTCCCCTCCGATAATACCTAGGCTCGTGCCGCTATTTATTCCTTGAGCACTTATACAGAGTAAGAGCTGACTCAAGATTTGAATGGATGATTGCGTTTGTCGATATCGTCGCGGCAAGCCCAATTCTTGCGATACACCCACATCGCATCGGTTTCGACAGCAGTTGTTGTTGTTTCCGTTGGGCTGGAATCTTCGAGGTGTCTTTGCGGTGAACAGGTGTCATCCCATAGCGAGTAATCAATGGTTCCTCAGATCGGGAGGTTATTCTTCTTCTCTTGTGGAAACAGAGCGTAGAGCCACAGAATTCGTATTAACCTTTCGAGTTGAAAATGTAATGATTTGGCGCAACAGGCTGCGCCATTGGAGAAACAAGGTATTAATTGCCCAAAATTATGTTCTTTCTTATGACTGGTGCCGTAGATATACGCAGGATGTAACCAAGCATGGTAGGTATCAGTTGCAGTCTCGTGATTAAACTGCGCGCACATGCAACGCTGCTCCATGAACATGACATCCATCACTATTGATAACATCATTCTAGGCAAGCCGGCTTGCAGATGGAGTTCATCCTGGAGCTTTGCAAGGGCGGGATTGTGTTATGACTTGTGAGAATGACCTGTAAACTGCGTATCTGCCTCTGTCATCCTCAATGTGATCATCCTCCATATGTAGCGGTCGATATGGGGAAGTAGCCAGTAAGAACCTAAGAGGTGGCATTGTGTCGTAATCTATTGGTTCTTTAGCATCACGCCACTTTTAAAATGGAAGGATTCTACCTACACCCGTTGTGAACTCGGTTGATTATTGCTGTGAGGATGTCCAAGAGGGACTCGTAGACGGTGCGGCGAAACTCATTGAGTATGGCGGTTGATAGAGAAATCCTCCTCCGCGTCAAGGTGCTATTGCTGGGTTGTCATCCATAGTCCGCTCACATTGCTAACGGACCCATCTCTTCCGTCGGCCGGGGCCAGTGGTTATTATACATTTGGCCGATACGTCTAGATATGCAACAGCTATCCGTCGCGTAGCCTGCACACTGTCCCGTGGTAATGACAATGGGGTCATTCCGCTCTTACCATTGAGAGCGGATGCCGAGACGGGATACAAGTATCGCCTCGCGGTATTAGGCTCGAGATGCCAATCTCGAAGCCGGAGCGGTACGCAAGTGCATCAGTAAGATCTTCATTCCAGTCATCTGGTGACACATTCCACCTATTTTTAGACAAAAGTGCTATGTTTTACTTTCGCTCATCTTGTGCATTCTCAGGCGGGAAATTGTCAAAATCCAAAATGAAGCCAATTCGAGCGCCCAAGGAGCCAAAGGGAATCAAAGGTATTTCCATCGACCAAAGATGCAGGCAGGTTACTCCCCGAAACACATCGGGCCAGGGTTACCAGTGTCGACTGGCTTAAATAACGCCCCATAGTGGGCCACAACCTTCCTTTCTCCACCTTGGCGCCAATGGCGGTGTTTCCGGCCCGTTTGGCGTTCAGGTGTGAAATAATGAAGCGAAAATACAAATAACGCCGTGCAGGGCGATTGTCGGTGCGGAACCCCAATTCCTCCCCATCTATGTCCTATAACAAGTGTCAGAGTTTGTTCTGTTGATATAATGATCCTATAAACTCACCTCTAGTCTTTTCAAAACCCGATTCTCGGAAAGGAGAATACCTCCTGCTGAACGCCCTGCTCCTGTGAATAAGGTTTCATACCTTGTACAGGGCAGGCTAGATCAAGCGGTTGGCGCACACAGTCTGGTAATGCCTCGTCCCCCTTGAGTGGCTTTCGTTTCAACCCAGTTGCGCACGTCTGACATGGTCGAAACGCCGTGCGATCCGCCGACCTTTGATAATTTGAAAGGACCGGGGCTATGAATAGATGCTGGTGGGAGATTCGGTTCTTCTTTGGTATTCGAGTGGGGGGCCTATGGAATGAGGAAACGCGTTGGTCATTGAAGGTTCAGAATTTATAGAGGTTTCTTAATAAAGCGAATTTGCAGTTTTCACCTTGATCACGCGGCCGGGCTTGGTTTTTTCTCTAGCTGCGTTGCTCGAGATCCTGGAGCGCAACTGCTCTTTTCCAGTCAATGGCGTTTGGTAGAAGATTTTGAATGGGGTGATCAGATTTCCCTCTGTTATTTGCTCGAAGATTATTTCTCTGTGTTTCTCTTTTCGTTTACGGCTCTTCTCCCGGAAATGTTGAACATATCATTTTCAAATTCCTGATGATTATCGGATCATTTCCCGAGGATGTTGAGAGCCTTTGTTTTTGAATCTTCTGGTGCTCCTGGAGGTTCCTCTGCATCGGACCTCAAGTCACTTAAAGGGGGCTGAGGGAGTTGAAGAATGACATTTTTGGCAACGGCCCGTTGCGAGATCCACTGCATTTTCAGTGGTTCCAAATAGCCGCAGGAGGAGTGGCAGGCCATTAAGCATTTTCATCTCGAGCACGGGTCCGGATTTGATCCTTTCCCACTGCGGTCGTGGGACAGCTGGGGTGTTGCAGATCCTCGGGTGAGATATTGCTTTTCATTTCATAATGGATGGAAGGTGCCCCAGGACCACACACAACAGGAGCAGCACAAATATGCGAGGAAAATAGGGCAACCATGTCCCAAAGAGCAGCAAGAACACAAAGAGGCACGGGCACAGCAGCCTGGGCCAACCGTGGCAGGTACGACCATATCTCGTCCACCCTTTGCTCTGCTACCTATGCATCTATCAAAATGAGATTAACCATCAAGCGCGCCAGTGATTCCTTGGCCTTGCGCTGCTTGAAGACCACATAATGGGATATTCGGATTTCTCATGGCCAGTAGGGAGCGTTGAGAAACCTTACTGCCGCCATATAAGCTTTTTCGCTTTGGTATTCATTACGGAGCGCTCGTATGTAATTGATGTGGCCCATCGTGCCTTCGATCTGGATTGTTACCATCGCCAATGGGTTTTGGGGGCTATATAGCATAACTCTGGCGGATTTCCAGACTGGCAGATTGTTCCCATTCCTTGTTTCTTTTGTGCCCCATGGGCTAGGTATGTTCTCACATTTCTTTCTTGATATCGCCCAAGCTTGTGTACGTATGAAAAAATCCGGCTCCTTCGACGAGTTTGCATACGATCCCGTAAAACTGTCAAATCCTAAGGCTCATTATTAGCAACGTATGAAGTCGCTATGGAACATGAAAAGCACTAGAGCCCACACCGAGGTGGAAAAGGTGTCTCCCTCCCGGGTTACCAGGCCAAGCACCCATGATTGGCGCCAGCTCCACAAAGAGCGAGGCCCCTAAGCACGCGTAGGCACCCTCTGTTATTCGCAATTAGCAGCGTAATTGTCGATGTTATTTATCACCAAGTCCGGTAAGTATCCGTTTCGAATGTCTCATCATATCTTTCAATGGTTGAGAATTACGAAACGGTTGACATTGGGTATGCGAACCATCAACCAGGGTTGTGTTTTGCTTTTCGATGGATATGTACGTTTCCGGGGTTAATATAGGTGTAAAGCTTTGAGTGACGTTGGCCAAAAACTGTGACTTGCGCCTACCTGAGCCGGGCTTCCTCCTTCGCAATGGTTCCTCGGAAGGATACCTCGATTCGGTTAAATCGGGCCTTGCATTGGCGGATTTGAACCGCGAATGCCTCTGATAATTCACTCGTTAGACCGTGTGGAAAGGAAGGAGCGGTGGAGGACGGGAACGCGTTGGTTCTTGGAGCTCCTGCATTTACGGAGCTATTTTGATGTAGTATGAGATGACTTTTGGTATGATGATATGGGGCCGCAGTCCCAGCTGCAGGCACCATCCTGACAACCAGAATTGAACGATACCCGGTGCCAGCTGTGAGATGGCCAATCATTTTGAATCGACAAGACGGTACGGAAAGTGATTCGGGTTAAATGAAGAACAGTTTTCCCCCTTATCTAGCTGCCCTTTGTTGGCGCAAGGGCCATACACCTGCTTTAGCTGGAGGGTCGTCTCACCCTTGCAATCGATGATAAAACATAAATTCGGGCCTTCCTCAAAGTATCCCAATTAGGGGGGAAAGACCCACGGCCTCATGGCTAGCGGAATAGAAGCCTGCTTATAGTCAGCCAGCAGGTCTGGGGTGGTACATGGATGGTAAAACCTACTAATTGACTTCGCAGTTACCTGCGCCACCCACTTGGGTTCATTTTCTCAGGCATTTGACCCCGTCAAGAACTTTACCTCCATGAATCAAATGGTAATTCCGGCAGCTGCTTCATATCAAAATCCAACTCCCCCAGCATCTAGCAAATATTGCATGAGCTTTGACGAGTAGTTAAGACATAGTAGGGAACAATAGTCGATCAAATCCGTCGTTTATTTCCCTCTCGAAATACTTTCCAGTTGCCTACACCCCGCTGTGGTTAGTAACCTAACACGCGCCGCTCGGTGGTACTCGAAATATTAACCACATCAAGGACTGTGGAGTGAGCGTACCTGACGTTCGGCCCATGCGAACATGGGATAATCCCATAAAGGACCCAGAACCGGGCCTCCTCCGCACAGAATAATAAAACAGAAAGCGGCGACCAAAGGGGTGTTGTACTCGTAAAATTCGACGAATGGCCCGACAATTAAAGAGCAATCGAAAATATATCCGGGGTGAGGAGGATATACTGCTGCTTGATCCCTGCAAAGATAAGTGGTCCCCTGGTTGGGTTGGTTTGGGGGGATGGGGAGGTGGAGTGCTATTTTAGGTTTGATGATGTTTTCCTGATAGTTTGGATATGATTCCACACTCGATGGATCTTAAGGGTCCCGGAATCCTCGCATTGCGTCCAGCAGTCACGGTAGGCTCCTCTGAGACTTGGCCGCCCCATTTAAGGGGTTGTAGTTTGACCATGTGAAGTATGGAATCTATTGATATAGAGGGCGTTAGCGTAATTTATGGAAGAAGGATAATTAAGTGGTTGATTACGGGGCTCAACACCTTTAAGTATTGTAATCTGGGCATGTGGATAGGTCCTAGCAAAGATGATACAGGTTAGGATATCATCTTTGGGCTTGTACGATTGGGAGGGTTTATAGGACCACCCATGTCATACTGGCCGAAGCGCCGCGGCATGATAATTGGGAGGGCATGATATACCCTTCGGGAAGATGGATGGCCCTTCTGCGTTTGGAGAAGATAATGTGCTAGGATTGGGAAGCGGTCCGGTGTCGGCGGGTTGTGTCTGACATGACCCCTGAATTCTATAACGCATGGAGCAACATCGATATTAAAATTAATGTCTGTAGAGCAGTCCATATCCAAAGTTGTACTAGGATATGGCAGAATTGCGTTCATATTTTGCAACTTCTCAAGGTGGGCGCCGATGGTCCTCGTGGTTGTATGGCGTGGGACGTTTTCTGGGTGAATTCAAGATCCAGAAATGTCATCTTAATCAGCTCGATGGTTCGTACGGTTTGACTGTCTCGAAAGAGTATCGACCAAGCTTTGATACAAAGGCCCATGCCTAGGCCTTGGGTCACTCTCCATGAAATACCCGATGGACCCGCCCCTTGTATGCTGGGAGTTGGATGATTTCGTGATTGACTGGCGCCCATCGCACTGTCTTGTCATCGTGGATTATGGGCATTGAGAAACGTATTGATATGGCATTAGTTGTCTGTTTTGCGTGGCCCAATAGTGTCTATAGCCAAAGGTTAGCTATGATCAAAAGTCTGGCCTGTCGGCTTACCTTTGTTCCTCGTACTAGACTTGTGGGTGGTGCGTGAACCACAACCCCTGTCCGTCAGAGAAACGCCCATGGAAACCACCCATCATTGATTGCAAGAGCGATAGTTTTGCAGGGACTCTCTGGCCTTGTCCTGCACATCTCTTGTAGTGGTGTTCTCATCCTGAGCCTGGATTATGGCGGATCTGGTATTGGCGGGTCTTTCTCGTTGTTCCTCAGCGGGGTGCCAGGCAAGTACCTCATCGGTAGCCATTGAATGGTATCGTAGCACCAAATCGGGCACCAGGGTGGTACTGGTCAATTGCATCATTGATGGTGAGTGCGGGATCGTTAATCATACCATTCAATCATAATTACGTGCCCTGTTTGGGGGCTTCGATGTAGAAGAAGTAATAGGACTGGTGAGAGCCAGAACGTTTTTCCAGTGCCAGGTGGGTTTCTTGGGAGGCATTCCAGGCACGACTGCTGGGAAAATCGCGGAGTAGGAACCGAACCACGCGTCCGCAGGCCACTCGCAGAAGCGAGTGGTCCTTCATTCCTCAAATGTTACAGCGGCTGGAGCCTCTGTATCTAAGGCCCTCCTCACGATTGATCCTCTGCGACCGGGGGGTGGGCGTACTACAAATTGATCCGGTCCTAGAAAGGATATTAGCAATATCCGCGGAACGGAGGCTCGCGGACGGACCTCGCGAGAGAGGCAATACTTACAGTGATATTAGCAGTCTAGGGGACTGCCTTATTCACAAGGTGTTTTAGTCTTAGCTCAGTGCAATAATATGGCTCGACTGCGTTTTCAATTTACCCGCTGGCACGACCAGCTGAGAGCCGTGGGTGATGATGGCGGCTCGGGTCCTCTTGACAGACAGTGCGGGATTGATCGGTAGTGCCCTTAGGTCCATGTTAGGTTGCTTTAAGTCGGCTTGGATACCTTCGTCATATTTTCCGAACGTTATGAATAATCGATGGCGTTTGCTGGTATTGATAAAAGACTAGGTAGAAGTGTGTTAGTATAGACGTTGGTTCAGCTCCAAAATATGTAACCGCAAACGACTAGAAAGGGCATTTCCCGCGGCCACAGGGAGAGGAAGAGTATGTAGGAAGGAAGAATCTTAGAGGGGGAAGATGGGGGTATTTATACCCAGAAGCCAGGTGACGATATTCTTCTTTTCCATTCCTCAGCGGGTGACTGCAGAATGTGCTGGATTCACTGCATAGCTGGTGGTGAATTTCATTGTCCTGCCAGTCACTTCTGGGTGATTCTCTCAGCATCGTATGGTGTGAATAATTTAGTAATCTAAATATCTTTTCATTTGCGAGTTATATTCCTTGGTTTAGGTGATGTTTTAAAACTGATTTATTTTGAATCCCGCCATCAAAGGCAAGATAAGAGCAGGACGTCGGAGTCCGCCGATAGCAACGGCCGACATCTCCAATATATAACCACAACCCCCCAGTTGCTTCTCCAACTTTCCCCTCTCCATTCCCAACACCTTCTCAACCCTCAATAAACGATTTCAATACCTCAAAAATCAAGATTTAAAATGCCATTTACAAACGAAGACCTTTCCGCCGCAGCGTCCGCCTGCCTAAAACTCCAGCGCGATGGCCAAGACATCCACAAAAAGCGCCCCTTTGCTGGTCTCCTCCTTGGCCCAGACCAAAAAACCATAATCATGACTTCTCTCTCGCTCTCCCACGTGCGGCACGCAGAGTCCGAACTAGCCCGTAACGCGGCAGATAATTATGAGCGATCGTACCTGGCTCAGTGCACGATCGTTTCGACATGGGAACCTTGTGCGATGTGTGCGGGGACGATTTACTGGGCGGGGATTGGGCGGCTGGTGTATCTTGCTTCGGAGGAGGTGTTGCGGGGGGTTACGGGGGAGGGAAACGAGGAGAATCTCACTTTGGATTTAGCGTGCCGGAAGGTGTTTCAAGCGGGACAGACGGAGGTGGAGGTTATTGGGCCGGTGGTGGAGTGGGAGGCGAAGGTGGTTGAGGATAGTCGGCGGTATTGGGGGTGATCAATGGATATTTTATGGAGGGATTGGATTCTATCAAAATGTTTGCACGAAGGGAATTATGAACGATTTGAACATCTGTGATTATACCAAAACCATATACAGAATTAGATCACCATGGAAATTCCAGCCCCGATCTCCATCGCCTTCCTATATGTATCAGAGTGTTATCGTACCACTCCGCAATGCTGAAGGAACCCTGGTCGGTATCAATACAAGCACTATGGGGAGAGAAGCTAATTGAACTAGGGGTGCCTTTAACGGATTGTCTGTGAAGGCTGTTCCCCGTAGTGGTGTCCCCAAAATCGATCTCTCGGTCATTGTAACCACTTGCCAGTAGTTTGCGGTCTGGTGAAAAGGCGAGGATGGATTGGTCTTGGGATATGAATATTTCGCTATTATTTCCTTGATTGACTGTTTAACTGAAAATACAATGTTTTTCTTATACCCAAGTTCTACCGTAACGGTTCGGGTTCATATCGCGTCTGGCTATACCCCAAGGCCTTCCTTGATAACCGCCGCCACCGATAAGAGCTCTTCATCGTGGAGTTTCCTACCCACCACCTGAATCGAGCACGGGGCATTACTGAACAAACCGGGATCGTCTAGACCAGCATTAGTAAGGAACACTCACGTCGCGTGTAGTATTATCTCGGAACTTACACTTGTCATTGCCCGCGTCCAGCGAGGCATCCACTTTCCCGTAGGGAATAACACAGGCGGGCCACTACTTCACCGTCAGCATCATCTTCACCCACCAAAAGCTGGGAGTTTATAATGAACATACATCAACCAAATTCCATACGACTGTATAGGCAGGATGCCCGTACGTATCATGCGGTCCCGCCGTCTTCCAGTGCCCCGGCATGATAATCGCATCGAGACCATTCTCAAGCCAAATCTCCTGCCAACGGGCAACAAAGTCTGCTCTTTGGGCATTGAACTCAAACAAATCATTAATATCAAATGCCTTGTCTCCAAGGTCAGGCAGACTATCCTTGAGCGAACGAACCTGAGGTTCCCCGCTGGCCTCAATATGACCAAGAGCGGTCTTATTAGGATCCAGCGTAAAAAGCTTAAACGCCAACATAGCAGCTTCAGAAACCGACGGAACATTATCCAATATTTTCACACGATGTCCTGCGCTGTTCAATGCCTCAACCGCCGTATCCAATGACCGTTGCACTGAAGGCTGGAACGGATAAACGGGGTCAGCTCCAACCACGCCTACCGTCAATGCACCCTCCTTGACAGCTGTAGACTCTCTCCACGGGACAGCAAGGGCCGTCGGATCCTTATTCCACGGTTTCGCGGACATAACAGCATCCATGAAGAATTTCAGATCCCGAAAGCTGGTAGCTAGCGGACCCGCACAGGCAAGAACGCCAGGGCTTCCTTTCCGGCTTCCGGACGCCTGGCCACCGTATGGGATACGGCCGACCGTCGGCTTGAAGCCAAATGTGCCACAGCATAGAGCTGGGATACGGATCGATCCGGCGATGTCGGTTCCGACTCCCAGAATGGATCCTCGCATGGCTACTAGGGCGCCCTCGCCTCCACTGCTGCCGCCAGCGGTGAGACTTACGTTGTGGGGGTTGAGGACGCGGCCGAAGACGTTGTTTTCTGAGTCTGCGGACTGTGTTTCATGCTGTCAGCTCATCTGGACGTGATATAGTTATAGGAGGAGAGGTTTACCATCATGGTCTGGGGGATGTTTGTCTTGGTGTAGAGGACGGCACCCAGGTTGAGAAGAATATCAATCAGGGGGGCATTGGTAGTAGCGGTTGATTGGCCAACGAAAGAAACGAATCCAATAGTGGTCTCGAGCCCTTTGACATTGAATGAGTCCTGGAAATCGATATAAGTATTGAACCATTCCCCATGGGAGTGTTGAGTACCCACCTTGACACTGATGGGAAGGCCATGCAAAGGCCCCATGACCTTCCCATTCTTCTTGAAATACTCGTCTAATTCCTTTGCATGAGCAATCGCCTCATCGAAAAAGGTTTCCGTCAAGCATCTCGTCTGTCATATAATCAGCAACCGCATTGCCATAATTGGGGTTGTAACGCACCAACTGCTGCGCGATCGCCGCCCTCTTGCAGAACGCAACCGCAACCTCCTCAGCAGTGTACTTTGCCGCAGCAATAGCTTCTGTCAATGCGACCGCATCATACTTTTCCGTAATCTCGATTTCTGTAGCTGATAAAAGACCACACTCCCGCGGAATATTCAGCACACTCTGTGTAGAACTCTCGTCGATCCCCTCCGTGTACTTAGATGGGAGACGCCATTCAGCGGGGATCTTTTTGGCTGCTTCCTCTCTCTTTCCGGCTGCCACCTCCATCCACAGTTCTGGGAGAGTTACTGTCATGATGAGTATGTTATTGTAGAATTCCAAGATGTGATGGATAGGGTCAACTTGAGGAGGTCTTGAAGCTCCCTTTAAATAATCGCCAGCTGATGCGGGGGTCACTTACTCCAAAGGCGATACAAATAAGTAGCGAATCAGGATGGAAAACGGCTAATGTTCCGGCTCCGAGTTCCAGCAACCCGCCTTCAAAATGTCCCGGCTCTACCGCGAATCAGAGGCCTTTACGGAAGGCCCTTGGAAGGAAACCGAAGCAATAAAATCCCATGTTTGTGCTGGCTAGATTATCCCCACAAGCCTCCAACGCCTGTGCAACTGAGGGCTCCAATACCCGAGGTGAGAAACACGGTTTATTAGGAGCTAAAGAATACGTCGAATAGCTCGTAGCTTATTTTTCGAATTCCTGATTTGTACGATAAAAAGTACTTAGCATGAATGACATGATGGAAGCAATTTCCAATAATCTGCACGAGTGGAGAATGTACCTACTGAGGTGGATAGGCTGCCCCTCCAAGAACCGCATCAACTGCGATAGGTACTTTTACTCACTGATAATAACCACGAGGCCATTTTCACCAGCATTTTACATTCAATGTGCGTTCTCCGCAAACACAAACCTCTCGAGCTCAGACCATTGAAGGGATGTTCCTTCCATTCCCCAGGGAATACAACAAAAAAAAAAAAAAAAAAACATGCAGGATGGAGGATCGTGGTATCCCAAAAAGGAACAGCACTTGACAATTTACCACCCGTCAAGCACCACGGACGGGCTGATCTGGCGCATATCTTAAGGGTGCCACCCTACTAACTGCTGCGGATGACAACAGGTTCGTAAGGCCACCATGCAACGTGATAGTGTGATTGAGACGCATCCAGCCAATCTGGTCAACATTCGGGGGTCGGGATGGCCAATCAGCCACCCTGTCGACAAAACTCCCTTGCACTCTGCCCAATGGAAAAAGGCAAACCCTTATTTACGGGACGAAGGAAAATATCGATCAGCCTCATAATATTCCAACCCCCCGCCCGGCCTGGCGAACTTGATTTCGAGGCTCTGGTCTTGTCAGCGTGGAAGGAGCGTTTACCTAGAGGTTTGGACTTTTGCAATCTTTCTTGCAGAAACCCTCGGGAGACATATTTGAATAAAGAATGGACGCAGAAACCCCAGACAAATCAGAAATTGTGATGGGGCGGCCGCTGGAATCGGTCGCGCCCGTCACTATGGGTACGGCAGCAGATAATCAAGCGGGAATATCAAGCAATCGAGATCCTGAACTACCGGACCAACAAGACACCATTTTGGATGACAATACCCCCCAAAAGAACGATCAAGAACCTTTGCAAGAGATCTATCAGGCCCTTCTCCGGGCGGTGGAGACTGGCGACGAGAAGGCGGTATTGCAGGCCCTCGACGACGGAGCCGATATCGAAAAAAAGATCTCAAATGATGGCGAGACAGCGTTGAATGCAGCCGCAAGGTGTGGCCATGATGGAGTTGTGGAGATTCTGTTGAGCCGGAATGCGAATCGTGAAACTAGGGATGATGGGGGCAGAACGCCACTATGCAGAGGAGTGCTTAACGGTCATCGAGATGTCGTCCAGCGTTTGGTAAGGTCGAAATGCCGAGTGGATATCCGTATGCATAACGGATGGAGCCCTTTCGAGGTTGCTATCACTGAGCACCATCATGCGGTTGTGGAGCTACTGGTAGAGCACGTGCCGGATATCGATGAAGTAGGCGTTCATGGCTGGACGCCGCTTATGCATGCGTGTCGAAAGCCCTGCCATGATGCCGCCGAGATACTGATCCGGCACCACGCTGATGTCAACCGGACCACCGAGGGTGGGGCCCCGTTTTCCCGTCAGCATTGGCCCCTCCACTCCCCATTTCACCTCCGTGGGCTCTGAAATTCCGTCCCTGTATATAGAGCGTTGGGTTCTATTCTTCATGAAAAGGAATTTTTAATTAGTTTCTCTATTAGGGTGTGGGAGCCCATGCGGCCGTCGGCATGGTGGGTTTTGGCCCCGACCCCAGGTCCCCTGCCCACCAAGCTTCCTGGCACCGCCGGTGGGCTATGTATTCTTGATAAATAATGACTGCTTGACTTCTTTATACCCGTCAATTTCCCAAATCTAACGTGGTTATGAAGATGGTTTTTGAAAATGACCATGATTACATGAGCGTTGCCGTGGCCAAGATATATATATATCAGCCACCCTGTACATGATTTATGTTATATAAATTTTAAAAATCTGGTTGCAGATCTTTCTGTCTTGTATAAGATATATTTTGTACTATTTCTCAACCATATTATTATCTTCCTTTTCTATTCCAATGAGTTCCTGGCCGGAGAAGAGGAATTTATTGATCCGCCGTGCGGGGCACGTGACACCCATTCTGGCAGTTTCATACCGCCTGCTCACTCAATGCGGTCGCCGGCGAGCGCGTGGGCTAATCAGCATGCCCCGCCTGTGCCTCTGGTATCCGCGGATATCAGATAGCAAATGGTATCCATATCGTATCCACGCGGATACCAGATACCTGGGATGCTATCTTTATCCACATCCAAATCCGCGCGGATGCAATGTGAATATCTTATTGTTATCCACACCAGCATAACTCTTGCCAAATTAACCCAATGGAGCTTACCACGTGATGCATAAGTTGCTGAGTAAGCTCAGTAATCATTGTTATTTATATCTGTTCTGGACCAGAAAGCACCACACGGACTCTCTTGCATCTATAAAATATATATTTCCTGGTACACTGTGAATTATTAACAGTAGGAAACCTTGGCCTTAGGCCTGCTAGGCCGCCAGAAGAGCCACTTCGTAAGTTAAACAACGAGACTGACGGGACTGAACATTCCTTACCAGAGAATAATATGCTGGCACGGGGATCTAAGAGGATTCGGGAGGCTCCAAGGGGGTTTGAAAATTATGAAATTATGAAACCGTAGACTAACTAGGAATGATAACAACAATTTAACTGCTATAGGATTTAATAATGACTCACAATCTCTTCAGACCTTACTTGCACCAAACGTCTTCTGAATTGAGAATTTTCATTATGGGAGACTTCGGACGGTATGCTAGCGGCTGATAGATTTTGAAAGTGATCTTGTGCTAATTAAGACAGATTTTTTAACAACCCTATACATGCAGATGCTAAGGTCTATATATATAATTATGAGCTACCCGCACATACTGTTGTGCTCGCCGCCCGGAGTGACTACTTTGATCGAGCTCTTAATAGTGGTATGAAGGAGGGCCAAACAAAGTCCATTCACTTTGATGAAGGAAGCCCTCACGCATATTGGAGAGCCCTTGAATATATATACAAAGGAACATATTCAGTGGACTCAAGTCCAATCATGGAACTGGAAGGTTGGACGTCTATACGTGGATGATTATTTATATTAATGTCCGGCTAATGTTTGAATAGACGACGATGAACTGACAAAGGATCTCCCCGTTTATATTGTGGCTGACATGTTCCAAATGTTAGAGTTAAAAGACTTTACTTTTGCAAGGCTTACTTCAAAATTTCCACAGTTGTGGAGTAGTGAAATCTTTTTCAATTATGTCAGAGAGATTCACTCCACAACAAACCCTGGTGATCAAGGTATACAGGATGCTGTAGTTGATGTTGCCATTGAACATATAAATAAATTTTGGGAATATGAACAATTTCAGTGATTGATACAGCTGTTGAGTTATTTCTCGCTGTTACAGCACACTAGTTGCCTGAGGTGTCTAACACTGTAATCTCTCTGTAAGCTGCCTAGTCTAATCAACTCCTTACCTAGTTATAACCTAAATCTATAATTTACGATAAATATAATACAGCTATTACTTAAATATAATAATGAAGAATATTTTATATAAGTTAATAACTTAGATATAAGTAAGTAGAGTTGCTTACCCGAATCCAATCACCCAATCTGAATCCACCCTAAATAAGTATAGTAAAAGAAATAGAAGATAGAAAAATTACTATAAATCTAATAATAAAAAAAGATAGACAGTAGTAGATTAATTATATTAAAATAAATATAAGATCTAGAAATAGAAAAATAGCTAAAAAATTATTAATTTAAATATACTAACTCTAGCCTAGATTAGTCCAGCTAAAAAAAAAAAGTTCAGGGGCGGAATAGTTTTGCAAGAGAGCCGTGGCGGAGCCATACTCAAGACACAGTAGCAGCAGTAGGGGACTTAGCTCTTAGGGGACGGGCCCGAATAGAAGTAGTGTATAAAGTCGACGGTTATTGGCTAGGCAAAAATTATGACGTTTGAAGATATATATATAGTTGAAGCGAAAGGGGAGCGAGATGAAAGAGGCAGCTCGAGCTTCAATAAAAAGAAAATAATTAAGGCAAGTTCAAAGGATCGGGGGGATGGTGACCAACCACTAATGTCACTAAGTATAGATTACAAACAAAATGTGTTATATACTGTGTCGAGAAATTCTTTAAGAAAATGATTATTCACTGCTGTAGACACTACTTGCGATGCGCTAAATTATAATGTTTCGAACTAATATATAATGGCAGAAGGTTGGATATACATGTGATGCGATACAGTAACAAATTGTGCTTTATTGGACTCAGGCTAGGGGATTCACATGGTCAAAGAAACAATTACATGCTGAGCACAAGTAGGCATAATTATTCTAAACATAGATACTATATAAATATCCCGAGTAAGCTCGGACGCGGTCATGAGAGAACAAGATATGCCTCTTTTATGACTTAGTAGTTCCAAACGGCCACCGCCATAGAGCGTCCATTCGAGCCTTCCCAAAATTCCCAGTTATTCATATTCCTTCAAAATTTGATTGGTGGCCGATCTCTTGCTCTGAGATGTTTCTCCGGTCTTCCCCTGTTCGCTGCATCTTTATTGTCTAGAACCTTGACGCGGGTTTTGTCTTCCCATTTTTTCCCACAAGAGCAAAGGTCTTCTCTTTTCTTTATAATTATTTAAACTAGAAAATTCTATTTATATTTTAAGAAAAATGGTAAAATATCAACTATCCTTACTCCCCCCACATCTGACACGGGGTAATTCCCCAATGATTCCCCACCTCCCTCCAAACCGCCTCGCCCCCCTCCATCCCTCTCACCATCCTCACCGTCTCCTCATCCATATTCAACGTGCCAGCCAAATAATGCAAGGCCGTATTCCCATCCACATCCTTTGAAGCAACATCACAGCCCCCCCACTCCAGCAATAATGCTATCGTCGCCTTCTGCATCTCCCGCTGTGACTCGGTCATGGGCTCTGGTTTGCGTCCTGCCACTTCCCCGGGGGTAACAAATTGCATGTGCACGGGACTTGGAAGACAATAGGCCCGGTACTTAGGGTCGAGGGTGCGGGCGCAATGAATGCTTCTCGTGACATCTGTGTTACGGGCGATGATTTGGCTCCCCTTGAGCAGGAGAGAGGCGACGTGAAGGAGTGTGTGGCCAAGCGCGGTGGTTCCGGCGCTGGTGAGGCCGCCAGTGTAAAAGGAGGCAAGCCAGGTGAGGAGGTCTGGGTCATGATAGGCGGTGGCAAAGTAGAGGGGATGCACATGAAAGACAGGGGAGCGGAGATTCATGTCCAGGAGGGGATGGGAAAGGAGGTCAACAAGACATTCTTGCACGGAACTATTATTGAGATCACAGCAAGCGAGGGTGTAGGAGAGTGGTGACAGGGCAATGGTTGGTGCGGCGCGGGGACGGTAGTTGGGTGAATATCCACAGGTGGAGAGAAGATGGCGAAGCAGGGCTTGGTGGCCTGCGGCGAGAGCCTCATGAACAGGGAACAAGATCAAGAACATGGAAAGAGACGTATTCTCCTCAGGAATCTCGAACTAATCATTATTCAACCACAGCCAGGCGGATTCATCCGCCCCCGCGGCGCGTAAAATGTCAAGGATTTCTACATTTCCCACTCTAGCTGCAACTTCCAGCGCTGTCAATGCTTTCCTGTCCTCGCGCCGGTGGAGGCCCGGGATATTGGGCTCCATCCAGAAATAAGGAAAGCCATGACGGCGTTCATTCAGTTCTGCCTCGGTAAGAGGGCAAGTTTGATGACGGATACCCTGGTCACGCGAGGCTGCAAGAACCTGAGCACGTAGAGTGTACGTGTCTCCACTACTGCTGGAATCCTGGAAATGACGCCCACGGATAAAACCAATGGAGTAGCCGATCAGTTCAAAATCCATGATACCGTTGGGATCCGCCCCGGCGGCGAGCAGAATGCGCACATTCTGGGGTAGATTAGCACCGATAGCAGCTCTCAGGGGAGACTTGTAGCGGACGTAGTTTGCCCAGCCCGCGGTTACATTCAGTGATAGACACCACTCATTCTCCTGTCGGTCACTGGGTGACAGGGTTTCGTCCTGGCGGCGAGCTGTGTAGCGGGCGAGAAGAGCTTCCAGAACGGCTTGGTTGGGCTTGCCGGCGGCCCGGATGATGGGGGCATCGTCTTCTTGCCCATACCACAGGTCCTCCTCCGTGAGTTGGCACATGGGACTATCAATATGCTTGGAGGTGCCAGAAACACGAGAGAAAGGCACAGAGGAGAACAGAGAAAGAGAGGGAAAGGGGGCAGGAAGAAAGAAAGAAAAGAAAGAGACGCGTTCTCAAGCTAAAGGAACTTGCCAGCTGCTTAGTCATCCGCGCTGCTCGAGATTGCTTCTGAAGTTCTTCATTGAAGGCTTTTACAACAAATCCGTTATAATACTCTCTACTCTACATGCTGGGCTACATACAGATCTTAATTTGCTCCTAGTGTCTGCAGATCAAGTATTACCTCAGGATTGGTACTGTCCTCCAGTGGGTCCATTAGGGTCGAATTGATAGCTCCGATCGGTATTAGATGGCCAGGTGAAAGACAGATACGGACAGCCTGATTCCTCATCGATCTCATCATACACATCTAACGCACCGCGGTCCCCGGCCATGAAGGTCGCTGCGGTTAGCAGATCCTGCTCGTATAGGTAGTTACCGAAGCGCACCACCATCGCTGCCAAAAGAGGGAGTGGAGGAGTGGCGGAATTTGGCACGTCCCCGGGATACCAGTAGAGCACTGGTGTTTCCACAAAATCCTCCTCATGGCATTGCATAATTCTGGCGCGCTCATTACGCTCGCCATGGCCGGAATCGCGACCATACACACGGGCATGGTGCCATGTACTAGCGTACCTCTGGGCATGGAAGACGTTGAAAGCAAAGATTCTGGGCCTATAAACCCCGTCGCCGCGGTCCATGAGATGGTCGTAATGGAAGTGGAAGACGACAAATCGGTCATCCTCATACTCCCGGTAGGAATCGTCCGGAATTTCCCAGACAACTGTAGTCCGATTAGTCTTGTGAAATCTATGCGCCGAGAGCTACATACTCTCGAGAAATTGGTCATTCTGCCCGGTCAAGATGAGTTGTTCGTATACCAGAGGAAGTTCATCATTGATGATTCCGTCGACGATCCAAGCTGAGCGTGATGGTTAGTACGCATTCTTCAGGCAGCAGCACGTTGATTGTAGAGACTCACCCCAGGTTGGCCGCCTGCTCGGATTATCCCATGCTGATAAAGCATCTTCATTGTTTTCGATCGTGCGGCGGGACAGAGTGGCCGGGTCGGCGAAAGTTCTCTTCCTCGAGCTGTCGTCGCACCGCCGCACACAGACTTGGGAGGGGTTGAAATAATCGGGCGACAAGATCTCGTTATAGTCGTCTGGGTTGCACAGGAACTTCGACGCCCAGAGCTCGGGACTATAGCTTCGGGCGGCGGGGTCGACATCCTCATCGGTGGCCCAGGCCGTCAGAGCAGAACGCCATTCTCGATATGAATCTCAACAAAGCGCTGATAGCAGGTGGCGATCAGACCATCCTCGATTCATGGGGATTCGGGATGGTCAATGACCCGGATGGGGCCCAATTTGTGCCAGGAGCTGATCTCCTCGTAATGAACCGGAGTGCTTCCTTATTGGGCACTAACACCTATAACATCAAGCCCAACTTTTTCACTCGTCGTCGGCCTAAATATGACAACCTGGGAAAGACGCAGGTGCTCGATGTCAAGGCACTTGGGGCCAAAGGTGACGGCATCACTGATGATACTACTATATTAAATAGTATCCTGACTCGCGCGGCTAATATGTCCGCTATCACATACTTCCCACATGGCATCTACCTCATCAAGGACACATTGAAGATCCCCAAGAATTCACGAGTGCTGGGTCAGGCGTGGTCGCAGATTATGGCTACCGGAACCAAGTTCCAGAATCCGGATCAACCGCGCGTGGCCGTGCAGGTTGGAAACGCGGGCGATGTTGGCATTGTCGAGATTCAGGACTTGCTCTTCACAGTCCAGGGGCCTACCGCCAGCGCTGTACTCATGGAATGGAATATCCATGAAGACACCCAGGGTTCTGCAGGATTATGGGGTACCCTTCACCCCTCTTCTTATGACGGCCAAGAATCTGACTGACTGACCATATAGACTCCCATTTCCGCGTTGGAGGCGCAAAGGGCTCGGATCTCCAGGTTGGCAAGTGCCCCAAGAATAGTGGCGCCATCAACCAGAGCTGCCTGGCGGCTGCTCTCATGCTGCGGCTGACCAAGAGGTCTTCTGCCTACCTGGAGAATGTATGGCTATGGACGGCAGACCATGATCTCGACGTGATTACCCAAGACCAGATTGATGTCTACTCGGCTCGTGGAATTCTCATTGAAAGCCAGGGTCCGACGTGGATGTATGGAACAGCCTCCGAGCATCAGGTCTTCTATCAATATGAGCTATACCAGGCGAAGGATATTGTCTTGGGAATGATCCAAACCGAGTCTCCGTATTACCAGCCAATGCCCCCTGCCCCCCAACCATTTGCGCCAGGCGTATTTCCAGGGGATCCTAACTTTACGACCTGCACGGCGACATCTAAAACATGCCCTGTTTCCTGGGCCGTGCGAATAATTGACTCTTCGTCTGTGTATCTTCTCGGGGCAGGTATGTTCATCCCGGATCAATTTATCTACGGGTGGTGTAGTCTAACCTGGAATATAGGCATCTATAGCTGGTTCTCTGATTATTCCCAAGACTGCCTGGATAATGACCTGTGTCAGGACCGCGCGTTTCAAATTGAGGAGAGCCACGATATTTGGACCTACAACCTGGTTACTAAAGCTGTCAAGGAGATGGTAAGTCCCACCGGCGAAACTCCAACATACGCCAGTGATAATAAGAATGGGTTTCTCTCCTCATTGCTCGCCTGCATCCGAGCCCCCAAAACCGTGATTGGAGGTCGCCAGTTCCCTGGATATTATATCTGGGACTCTGTGGAGGACGCTGATGCCCTCAAGGGTCTACCCAACGCGTGCAAGACATCTCTCACCCAGCTTGTTGAGTGTCACGCACACACCCAGTATTTCCTATGAGAGAAATACCGAGGCTCGTTGAACAATGACACGCTCACGGATATGGTCTGTGATGCGAGCTGCGGGTTCTCCTTGCAGACCTGGTATGACAGTGTTGCCACCAACTGCGCGGGATACAATGTCTCGCGGTCTGCTGCTACTAAATATGGGGGCCAGATCTGGTCCGGTTACAACGAGACTTGTTTGAAGGTTTCAATGACCGGGCAGTATTGTAATAGTGAGCACCGCCCTAGTCCGTGCATTTTAGGGTGTGCAGCCCCAAGCTAACATGGCCGTGCGTGTAGACGTAATTGAAGGCTTCAACGAAGTCACTTTCACTAGGGATCTCCCCCGCACTGATCTCTGTTCTGAATGCTTCGTGGAACGGTTGAGGATGATGCAACGATCGCCCTATTCCCTGTATGACGAGTCCTTTAAAAATGACTTGCAGGTCGTCTACTCCAGCTGCAAAATCTCTGGCCCACTTGAGAAGGCCCCGTCGCTCGATGCGCCGCCTGAGTTCCTGCCCGACCCTATCTGCGTCTCCGGGAAGACACACACCACCGTTGCGGGCGATACCTGCGACTTGATCGCTGTTCAGTACAACGTCTCCTCCACCGCGCTGTTCATGACAAATAGCCGCCAGGCGATGACCTGCAACAAGCTCTCAGCTGGGATGAACCTTTGCCTCCCTGAGAGCTGCGTGTCCGTTTACACCCTGAGCGACGTGGACACCTGCATGTCGATTGAAACCGAGAATTCCTACCCGCAGAGTACCGTGCGGAAATACAACAGCTGGGTCGACTGGGACTGTTCGAACCTCCAAAAAACAACCCAGGCATACGGACACGTCCTCTGCATCGGGGTGCAGGGGGGCACGTATACCGCCACTTCCCCTGTCCCCGGCGTGACGGTGGCTCCGGGCGGTAGCAACGGGTACTCGAATGCCCTCGTAGATCCTCCCTCGGACGCCATCGTGGCCGATGGCACAACCCTCCGATGCGGCCGGTGGCACGTGGCCACGGAGGGGGAAACGTGCACGACCATTTGTCTCCAGGAGTCGGTCACCTCGGGAATTTTCCTTGATGTCAATCCATCACTTTCCAGTTCGGCTTGCGATAAGTTGTTGGTTGTCGGGTACGCTTACTGTGTTGCTCCAAATGGTAATTGGGAGAATTACATCTCATCACCCACTCCTGTTTTGCCGGCAGTGTCACCTACGGCAACCCCTTCAACATAATCGGCACGCTTCTGGATCCATGACAAGGGCTATATGCTTACAAGGGAGGTTGCGAATAATACCAAGGCTTGAAAGTGAGATAGGTAGGAATGCCCAACTTCTGTGGTCTTTTTCTCTCTCATCTGGTAAATTCTCGGATGTTACGATGAAAATTCATTTGGGTAATGGTTGAAGAAGACACATAAATTCTCATTTCTGTCATTCTTCTTAGTTGTAGTAATGTGTAGGAGCCTATAGATCATGGAACCGGGGTCTTAGGCAGACTTATCACAAGTTAAATCTCGTCCCTCAGGACTCAGGCTCTCCCATTTCAAAGCTTTCAACGCTGGAATCCTCCTCCAAGATGTGATAATCTACCACATCGATTATCCGTCTCATGGTCCTTGGCTGAAGCAGGCTCCTGATGATATTAGCCAGCCAGGCTGGTTTCTTGTCTTCATCTGTGCGGCAGGAGCTATAACCTAAGTCCAACCAGGCCCTGGTCCGTGTGACCTTGGGGGCGGGCCGGCCCAGGGTCCCTAACGGCTGCAAAGCATCGATAACACCATCATATATTTGAGTTTTTCGGTTACATTTGTATGCACATGGGACGCTTGTTAATTCCGCCCTAGTTATAGGGTCCACTAGTTCATAGATCTTGTGATAAGATGACATCACAATCCAGTCCGCGAAGGCCACGGCGGTCGTGGCGCAGGTCTTATTCATTCAAATAACCTGGCTGACAGTCTGCAGGAACTGGACGATTTGAAGGTTCAGATACCTACAGAAGTTGATGTCTCTTATACCCCGGAAGATAACACTGGCCAACCACACCATTCTCCCACTGTTCGTCGGCTGATCTCTCTGCAAAATTACATCCCCCTCCTCCGCTGCACTCACCAGGGCGGCCCCACTTCCCACGCTGGACGTCCGTTGCCCCCGCCGCCACCGGCCCATCCCGCACACCCAGCGCCCTCACCGCTCCTTCCCTCGTCACCTGGATCTAGGGGGTCGCCCAGTAGTAGGATCTGACCTTCATCTGTAATCCCCTGGTTGTGACTCCAGTGGCTTCCTGGTTGACTCTCTTTCTGCCATTCCAGCCGCCGATCGCGGTTCTTTCGGTATCATCAGTCCGACCAGGCCAACCACACTAGGGCTTAATAAATCTTCCACCATAATTTTATTATCTCCTGGGCGACGAGCCATCGGGGCCTGGACCCAACATTACATGTCAGATAGAATTAGCCTCGGCCTTTCCTGCGGTGTCTCTTCAATCCATCACCTGTTCAATCCATCAAACCCCCATTCCACTCGCTCTTTTGGTCCATGGACCAAACCAGAGGGATGATCATTTAACTAGTTCTAGTCCCATCATTATTCCTTTTATTAGTGTTACAAGCAGACTGTGATCCTCGAATTCATGGCACTAGCCGTGGCTGCGTTCGGATGAACATAGGATCATCCAATCTATCATCAAACGGGAACTATAAGAAAACCCGATCCACCCAGGAACCAAACAGGATGCCACCTGCTGAGATCTCCTTGTAATATATATCTTCTGATTATTGCAACCGAGTTTGGTGTTCCTGGCGGTGCTGACCCCCCACCTGACCAGGCCTCCCCCTCTCCCCCAGTTCTACCGGTACCTGCCGGATCACAATGCCCTAATCTGTCAGGTGTGTGAGACGGCCATCCCCTATCGGATGCGCCACCGGCACCTGCGGGACGTCCACCTGATCCACCACCGGGACGACCGGCAGTGTCAGATGCTGGCCCTGGCGCTCCCGCCCGGGATCCTTCCGCGGGAGGACAATCAGGACTTCCCCCCGCGGCCGGCCATGAGTCCGGTGATCCCCGAACTGCCGACCGTGGCCATCTGGAGCTGTGACTACTGCGAGGGCGGCTTCCTGCGCCAGAGCGAGCGCGTGACCCGGGACCATAGCTACGTCACCCATCCCCGACAGGCAGTGCGGATCTCGCCGGTGCTCGGCCAGCGGTGGTTCCTCAACAGCCGATACTGCCGCTACTGGGTGGTGGGGTTCCCCAGCGCCCAGACCCGCCCTGAGACCCTCCTAAACTCAAAGACAGAGCCCCCCAGCGAGGGGATTGATCTTGGTGGGACGGATGATTAGGATGACGCCCGTGATCCATCCAGCCCATTTCCATCGGATACCTCGAGGAGGGGGAGGAGGTTAGAGATCCAGGATCCTTCGCCAGCCCGACAATCACGGTCGAGGTCCAGACCGCATCACCCCTGCCGTCGGCTGGGTTATCGGTCCCCCCCTCCGCCACGGATCCCGCGACTCGGTCCACCCGGATGGATTGGCTGCGGGCGAAGCGGGTGGCGGCCCTGCAGGAGGAGCAGTACCAGTTCCAACCCCAGACCTCGCCCGGTCCATCCCCTGCCCCGGCCAGTGGGGACCGGGACCTCTCTATCTATCGGGCAGCCCGCCATGAGCAGGACGACACCTCCCCCTGCCTCCAGTTCACCGAGTGGCCCCGGTTCTGTGACCGGAAGTCGTTCTGCGGTCTGGCCCAGGCCGTGGGCGGGCCGGAGACCGGTCAAGCCATCTCGGCCCTGCAGGCGACGTGGGGCGTCTTCCCCGAGTCGCGGGGTTCGCCCCCCACCCAGGCGCAGGCCCACGCGCGGCAGATCCTCTGCATTGTGCAGTGGAAAAGCAGTGTATATATTGTAAATTAGATTGATACTAACCATAACAGAGCCCTTATGTAAAGTATTTAGGATTAATATTACTCCAACCGTCAGATGGTTCGCATACAGTTACCGTCACCCAAGGACGGCTGGTATGAATGAGTCACAACCCACCGACCCATCTCTCCTGTCTTTTCACGAGCCAGCAGAATCGAATCGAATTAAAATAGAATTTAATAATTCTGTTGAGTATCATGGGACGAAACCTTGGCATGGCAGGGATTGGGAACAGATATATATGAGGCATTCCGCCCCTATAAAATATAGTCAAGTCAATCAATACAACATATCAATCTTCCTTCAACAGATTCGCGCGATTTCGAATTCAAGGTTAATTCGAATTCGATTCGAAGTTCGCGAACACTTGTTTGTACTAAGCTCAATTAGGAATGCGATCTTGGCTCGTCAAGCAGTCAACCTATGCACCTATACATCCTCTCCACAACACCTCACACCGTTAACACATTACAACCTTGATTTTGCGTTGATGTGAACCAAATTGAAGCAAACCCTACACTGGGCTAAGATACATGTAATGCATTAATATAGCATTGAAATACCGAGAGTTGCACATTATATTCAATGTAAAAGACAAGAGTGATGAAATTAGGCGAGTAAATAATCTATGTAAATATACCTTCACGCGTACATGTTTTCCAAGAGCAACATTATTCTCTAGCCTAAAAGCTATTAGAAACTATATCATTATTATTCTGGCACCCAAGAAGTTAGTTATTAAACAAGGTACAAGCTTGATATATTAATATAACAATATACTATTATAGTATACTAATTTAGTAATACAGATAACTATCGCCCTTCTTTAATTTAAGTGTCCTAGTATTAGAAAAAAGAAACATAATTATGCAGCACTTCAAAAATATGGTCTTTTTAAGGGAGAAGAGAAATGCCACTTCCACCTCGCCAAAAAAAGACAGCAATGTATCCCACTCCCAAGTCACCTCCTCCCCCAGTTACAAGCCCCCCTATGCCTGCTATTAGAGTATCTGAGAGCTTGTCAAACCTGGACACAGAAATATGTCCTTCACAGTTAGTATTACAGGTTAAATATAAGGCAGAGAGTACTAAAGCCCAGCAGGGCTACTTCACGAATAGCTAACCTGCTTGTCAAGTAGCTAGCTACTCACCTACTCAGGCTGCTCGGTAGCTACGTGAAGGAATCAAGGATATAAGGACACTCATTCTCGCACATGTATCTAGTTTACCTTTCAGTTCTTCGCGTTCAATCCAAGTTATCAATTTAAGTCTAAAATTAAATTACTTTTACCTAAGTTACTATCTCTAAATCCTACCTTGGGTATAGGATTCGGTCTTGGTTATAGTACGACCCAAATACAGCCTCAACTACCGCACTCAAGTAGCAGCTTTACTATATATGTTAAATGTGGCTCTTGATCAATCTATAAGTTGTATTACAAGTACCAGGGAACTGGGATTAGCCCTTAAAATAAGACCACAGAGACCACAAACCACACTGGACCGGACCGCTGCGGTCTGGTCTTTGGTGCAAGACCTTGGGACCGTGCTGCAGTCCTGATTTTTCCTGGACCGCAGCACGGCGGTCCGGTCATATGCTGCGGTCTCACAAACAGGACAAACATATAAAGTCCTGTTATGTATATATTTTATGCCAAATCTAGTTATATTCTTGTTTTTCGATTACAGAATTGTTGAAATTATAAGAGGAATAGCTATTATCAGATAGAGAAATCTCATCGGCCTCGTCTGATTGGTTTAAACGATCAGGATCATTTGATATAGCTTCGACTCTTCTCTTTCCAACCGAGCGAACACTGGGAGGCTGGAGAGCTTGTGATGCAGTCATAGCAATAGAAGGCTCATCCTCATTATCACTAATAGGATCAAACTCATCCTGTTTTTCCCGAGCGTTCTGTTCCTCTTTTGCTGCCTGCATCTCCTGGACGGTAAGATACTCTTCCATCAGAGAAAGTTGCAGCTGGATCCCGATTTAAAAGGTAAAATAAATGACTTTCACGCCACGATTGTAGACTTCTACTGCCGCGACGGGCGTGTGGACTTTCTCCGACGCACACGGCCGGTCTGGAATGTGATCTATGAAGAGAACGCCGAAAGTGGGCCAGAGGGTATCATGAGGGAAGCACGCAAGACACTGAAAAGAATCAGCCCGGAGGATGCGAAGACAAGGAGCTATGAAAGTAGGGACTTGGCTATGCGGTGGATACATCTACCTGCAAATAATGTGAGTTGCCTTGTAGATAGTTGGTTTTTGGACAACACTAACAGCATATGATAGATGGCATGGCAAGAGGTATTGACATTCCCACCAGAGTTAGATAGCTTGGAGGCGCTTACATTGAGTACAGGACCTTACAATGAGAATCTATTTGGAAAACGATCGAACGAAGGAGCAATATTTAGCGGTCCGAAACTTTCTGCGCAGAAGCTGGCATGAATTTGCAAATACGTCTTCAAAGTCAAAGTTCATGAAGCCCTCATGCTCCGTATGTCCCATCCTATCTAACTCCCCAACGACATTCTACGCAACCGATTAACAGGGCGGCTAGAAATTGAGGTTCGCAAAGAAAGTGGCCAAGCGAGATAGCACTACCAATGAAACCGACGATAAATCTCCCGGTAAGGATTCGAGGAAGCCGGGGATCGAAATGCCTGATCCAAGTGCCGGAAATGATGTGGATGGGGATTGTGGGAAGGAGTCTAGCAAGACCAACCCACCCCGGGCGACAGACAGTAAGAAGCACGCCTCTCTCCTTTAGACCATGGAAGACAAGAAACTTACATCAGGATAGCCAACCAGCAGTACGGCAGCATCGCTCTTTATGTTAGTATTACACTGCGAAGATCCCTAAATATATATTGACCAAATATCTAAGATGCCTTACCTCACTTTTGCCAAATGGTCGGAAAATACTATGAACCAAAAGCGAGAGCAGCACCTGATGAAGGCATACGAGTCGGGCACAATACACGGTACCAGGTCTCTGGATCGATTCTATTACCACTCCCGCAGTGAAAAGGAAATAGAGGAGCGCGACAAGGACCAGGTTGTGACACGGGCACTTTTAAATATCCAGGACCTCGACCACCGAAGGTGGTGGCCGATTCTCACTGTTGACCAGCTTTGGCTTTGGGTTGTTGACGAAAGTCAGTAGTATCCTTTCATCCATCAACATGGCACAGTATTGATATTATACTGTACCTAGAAATAATTATCACCTGTTCCGCCCTAAGGAAAGACGACTTTGATGATCCAGTAGTGGAGCGGATTTTCAACCGACTGCGAGACGACCAAGAACGGAAAAATAACGGAAGGCCCCCGCCATCGTCAGTCCAGGAGATGGCCACCTACATGGCTCGATTCTGCATCAGCTTCACCAATACTTTGACATGGAAACTCTCAACGTCAGAGAAGGGAGACGAGTCGCTCAATAGTGACTTTATCTCGAAATCCGCGACAGATATATTCACAAACACGATCAGTGACAAGGTTTGCAAGAGCCGTGATAATTATATTTGGCAGTACTGAATAAAAACCAGGGCGCTGAAGAGAAAGACCTGTTCCGTTGTTTCCGAGATAAGATGAACAAAAAGTTGGTGGAGAATCAAAACCGTGACATGAAAAGGGAAAACAGCAGCAAATTCGAGGAGGGATCTGGCAAAACAGGGAAAACGGACACGGATAAGCGAAGCCAAGATTCAAAATATAAGGAAGAAATCGAAGACTGGCATTCCATTTCCAAGGCAGCCAACCTTTTACACGAAGTGAAAGATATTCGCGACGAGCTTACCATATTGAAGACACTGCTATCCCAGCAGAAGTCTGTCTGGGATTCACTAGTGGAGGAATCAACTAATCCAGGCGATAGAAAGGGCCCTGATTACATCCTCCATGAAATTGACGAAATGTGTGAAATGATGGATACCATTCAGGAATCAGTCAGTATATCTAATCCATATGGTTCAATCATCTACTAACGATCTAGGTTCGCGAGCTTCTCAATCTGGAGCAGAATGGAATCAGCATCACCGAGGCAGTCCATGCCAGGGATCAAGCGGATGAATCAGCACGACAGGGGAAAACATTGATGATATTCACCATTGTGACTATCGTCTTCGTATGTTTACCTTTCATATTATGGATGGAATGATCCAGTTAACAAGTTGATACAGGCCCCAATGTCCTTTCTCTCGTCACTTTTTGCCTTGAATGTATCTTCATTTCAGCATGATAGTAAAGGGGCCCTGCTCTACAGTGCAGGGTGGATATTTCCAATAATATGTGAGTTTTCTGTTGGACTCATGCGACTGTATTGGACTGACCAGGTTATATCCACAGTCTGCGTATCCATCGCCATTACCATCCCTTGATGATAGTCGCTGTTTACCTGGAGCAGATCAGGACACTTGCCAGTGATGGGTGGGAGAAACTAAGGCCAAAGTTTCCTCTAGGCCTAAAGCTTCCTCCAGTGATAAAACTTGGCTTAGGGGAAAAGGACTTTTCCAGTACTAGACGCAGAAAGTCTCCCGGCCCAGATGATATAGAGCACGGTAAAAGAACGTGAGTCTAATCCTTGGCCTCTGGCGTTGTCTACCTCCAGAAAGAAGCACTAAGCCCTGGTTTCTGTAATTCCTCCTTTTTTGACGCTTAAAGTGAATACCGGGAATTCGCACTCTCCCAGAGGTCTACCATGGTCTTAGTCTCATAGGACCCCAAATAAAAACGGGATTACATTTTCCTCTCAGTGCAGCAACGGAAACAAAACGGATTAAATCAAATTACCCTAAACTATACGATGAGAGTGTGAAATCCCCCTGGGTACATAGTTGCTACCTCCGATCAAAGCCTTCTCGTACCCGGTTGTAATAAACCCATCTCCCGGTACCGCGTAGCCGTCCACGCCCGCATTCTCTTTCCCCATAATATCATAGGAATCATAGTCAGCAAAGTAGTGGTCGAAATACACGCAACCGCGATAAACATATTAGCCAGCCCCGTGGCTGCAATCCAGGGCGAAAGAGCGAAGACGAATACTGTAGAGAGTCCATTGCGCACAAATGCGACGGCTACCAGGGCATCTCCGACAATCTGAGACAAATAAGTAAGTGCAAATAATTGGAAGGGGTCAAAAAGGAAGAATAAACCAACATCCTGATAGCAATCCGCCAGATATGTAAGTGCACAGCTTCCGACCGCGAAGAACGCGAAGCCGAATATGCCACTTCCTAGTGCGATAGACCACCACGGCCATCCCTGTACAATTTGTCAGGACCTAATGCTAAGATGCGGGAGGATAGGGAATCAACCTTAGCTAATCCAAGGCCAAATATCAAAAGACCAAGCGGAGTCGCGAAAATCGATGGCAAACCCATATGCAGTCTCGTCTCCGGCTCGAAAATACCGTTATTTCGCTTCGCACGCCAGAGGATGTACCAATCGTTAATGGGACCACCTAATGCTGCGCCAAACAACCCTCCAATAAAGGGGGGTAAATTGAAGAGACCAATTTGGGAGGAATTATACTCGTACGGCGGATATGCAAGATACGCCGACTGAGTTGTCGCAATAATCGAGAACCAGGAAAGGAAGCATCCCCAGACAAGAGCCGTGAATGTTACCGCCGGAAAGCTTACCAGGACAACTATGGGGCGCTTGATATTCTCAATAATCGAGTTATCGCTCTTGGTGATCAATGCCATGCGTTCCCGGTAGGATTTCTTTTGGTAACTTCCGCCGCTCTCCAAGCTAACAGGTAGGCTTTCACCTGCTGTCTTGCGCTTGGAGGATTTTGCTGGTTCCTCACTAGTACTCTTCACCTCTTCACCAGGGTGAGAAATCAGGATAGGAATATACTTGCTTTCCTCAAACCCGAAAATGAAAAATGCAAGACTAATACCCAGCATAATAGCGGTCCACCACCAGATCCACCTCCAGCCCTGTGCCGTGGCACAATACCCAGCCGCCACAGGAGCCAGATACGCACCGGCACTGACCATAAAGTTGTAAAATGAATTGGCAGACGCACGCTGATGAACGAAGAAAATATCCACAATCGTCATCTGAACAAGCGCTTCACTGACCGCACCCGCTAAGCCACTCACAACATTCACCGCGAGCAGCTCAGCCGTCGAATTGACCTTCGCGTTCCAGATAGCAGTGGCAAACTGGAATGCCGTACTGAGGATATAAATCGGACGTCGCCCGTATTTGATCGCAAAGGGGATTAAGAATATACATCCGATCGCGAGACCCGCTAGATTTGCCGCGAATGAGTTGTTGAGGTTATCCCAGGACACGCCGATTTCTGAGTTCATCTGGATCCAGACAACGGTGCCTATGTCGAGGAGGACGAAGGTTGCTAGGGTGTAGAAACTCGCGATGGCAAAGTTGAATACTTTTCGGGCTTTTGACCAGTTCTGGGTGGTTATTATTAGACAGTGGTGGTAAATAATTGGAATGTCTGGGGATCATTACGAGAGGATCATTTGGGTCGTCTGTTGGTGTGGGTTCCAGAACGATAACCGCATCTTGGCCATGTCCCACTGCAAAACGTTAGGATCACCATGGAAAATACTAGACGAGCTGCGTGTTGAACCTACCGTCTTCGATAGTAACAGTGCCAGGGGGCTCGTTGATCAACGTTGGATCATCCATTTTGCTGTTGGTTAATGAAGGCAGGTAAGAGTTTTATTGTATGAGGTTCACCGCCAGCCTTCAGCAGAAGGACGCGTCAGGAATGTGACATATCAAGAGGACCGTAGGAGTCGGTCCAAGGGGCTAGTTTTGTACTCGGATTCAACCACCGTTATCAAGGTCTGATCGCTCTCGAAACAGAGTTCCGCCTCCTCGTTTTTCTTCCCCAAACCCGATGAGAGAGCCCGTCGCAACAGGGATTCGAGAGAGGGCCAGGCTCTCCAACCGATGATCGGACGCCCGATCCTATCTCAGCCATGGCACGTTGACTGCCTCCTCAACTCAAAATTCCACCGGCTCCTGAATGCCCTCCATTCGGCCGCACATGCCTGTTATCGATGGGGTAAGCTCACAGGACCAAGTGGGGGCGATAGCTGGAGCTGTTCTCCAAAAGTCACCGGCCTCCAATCAGCAACGGTGAACAGCCGGTGCATTTTGATTCTACGCTAAGATAGCGCAGAGGTGACGCAGCGATAAGGAATGTGGCACTTGGGAGCTTGCCGGAGCCAAACCGGACTCAGAAAGTCTTCCCGACGCTATTGCCCCGCACTCGCGCTCACCCCTCACGAGCTTCTCCGAGGCCAAGATATGGCGAGACAGTCAGCTCTAGATATCAACGCTCGATCAATTTTTATGTAGTTTCTTCTATGAATTCTAGATGTTGTTCAACTAGCGTTGAGACAGCCCCTTGCCACACTCGTGACTATTGAGCATAACGAGCTATGTACTTCGACGGTGGAACGATATATATATCTCCTAACTCTCCACAAATGAAACGTGTGAAAGAGCAGGAAATATTGCCAAAACTTTCCTTCGTGGTGCTCGCGATGTCTATTACTCCTATCCTCCGATATCCCCACCATGTTTGATTCTATCGGTCATATGATGCTTGGTATAGGTAAAGAAGAGCTCAATCTCATCTACCATAATCTTGGGACACGACAAGCACATCTACGCTGTGTTGATAACACCCCCGACGGCTAGCATTGGATAAACCTATACCTAGACTAGCTTTGGAAAGCCTGACGGAAAGAGCTACGTCGCTGTGGTTGCCACAAGAGGTGAAATAAAGTGTTGCTGCCAAAGGACATCTGAGGGGGTCGCAGTTTCCGCAAATGAAATATCCATGGGTGAACTTCTTGGGTACCGGGCATCCCCCCAGGTCGGACACAACTGCAACCCCCGTTCCGACCGCAATACCGATCATAACCGATGGAATAACCCAAGCATCACTGGAAGAAAAGAAGAATCTAGCAGGGGATCGTGTCACTAAGAAAGAACGCAACACATACAAAAGACCTACCTGAACCTCCCTCCGCCCGCCATCTTCGCGAGTTCCCTGACCGTCGAAAGCCCTGTGTTAAACCACCACGCCATCATGCCTAGAAAGAAGCCACCTACTATAGACCCGAAGAAGATTGGAGGTCCACCATACGATCCCGCTTTACACGGGGCCCTGAGCTTCCTCGATGCGTCCGTTATGAAGGATCTCGAAAGCATCCGAAAGATGTCGAACTGCTTTTCAGTCGAAACCGTCCTCGTGTCGCACCCCGATTTGACCCATAGGGAATACTCTGTCCCTCCCCTACGAGGCGGCCCTATTCCGATCTCCGTCTTCAAGAAAAAGTCTACTATGGCCACGGGTCCGCTTCCCGCCGTCTTCGTGGTCCACGGAGGGGGCCAAATCGCCGGAAACCGTGATAGGATACTTCGAGGGCATTGATGTTGTCACCTTCGCAGTCGAATACCGGCTAGCACCCGAGCATCCTGCTCCTGCTGCGCTGAACGATAGCTACATGGCTCTCAATTGGATTATGGACAACGCAGCCGAATTCGGGATCGATCCGGAAAGAGTGATATTGGTGGGAGGATCGGGAGGAGCATCCATCGTAGCCGGCTTGACGATGGAAGCGCGCGCATACGGTCGCCCGAAGAGGATTCTGGGTCAGATGCTCCTCGCGCCTATGTTGGATGACCGTGGCCAGACTGTGTCTGCGCAGCAGTTTGAAGGGGTTGGCCCGTGGTGCGGCGGCATTAATAACATGGCTTGGGATTGCGTTTTGGGGGAAAATAGAGCGGGTGGGAAGGTTAGTGAGAGGGTTGCGCCCGCCCGTTCGACGGACTTGACAGGTCTGCCTCCTGCGTTTATTGATGCTGGGGAATCGGAGGTATTTCGAGATGAGGCGGTGGCGTATGCGTCGATGCTGTGGAAGTGTGGTGTGTCAGCGGAGCTGCATATCTGGAGGGGTGGGTTTCATGGATTTGATATTTGTGTGCCTGTTGGTCCGAGAGCTCCTGTGGCTGTGGCTTCGGTGGATGCGAAGAAGTCTTGGATCCGGAGGGTGCTTACAACCTATAGTAACGCCGAAGGGTTGAACTGATTCAGGTTCACTGTTGTTGGTTGATACTAAACAGTTATTGGGTTAAGGATGGGATGCCTTATGATGTCACAACACAGCGAATACGAAGTTGCCCCGCGAGTTGCACGCCTGAACGTAAGCAGACATATAATGTGCTGCTTGTCCACTCCTTTCTTTCATGTTTCAAAGAGTCTTTCTAGCTATCAGTCGTTATCAATACCTCATCCCACAGTGAAATAACACGCTGTTGCGATTCATAATAGCCTTCATCCAGAAAGCCTCATACATTTGTCACCAAACTTTTCCAAACCCTAATAAACATCCACGATGCCGGACTCATATATCCTCCTAAAAGGAGCAACAGTAATCTCCATGGACACTCCCGACGGAAACGTCCAAGAAAACTGCGACATCCTCATCGAAAACTCATTCATCAAAGCCGTCGGTCGGAACCTCTCCCCCCCAGACACCGCAGACCTAACCACCATCGACGCAACCCACTGCATCATCACCCCCGGCTTCATCAACGCCCACCACCACATGTGGCAGCACCTCCTCCGCGGCCTCACAGCCAACTGGTCCCTATTCGGCTACTGCTACCACATCCGTAGCGTATACGGGAGCCTCTACGCCTCCTCAGACGTCTACTACGCCAACCACACCGCCGCGCTATCCCTCCTCAACAACGGCGTCACTACCGTTCTCGACCATTCCCATATCATGAATTCCCCCGCACACGCTGATGCCGCCGTAAAGGGGTTGAAGGATGCCTCTATCCGGGGCACATTCTGCTATGGGTTTTACCAGAACCCGCCTGTACCCGGGGAATTGGCGAGTTATGCCCCGGATGACTTTGATTATGAGGCGAGGGTTGAGGATGCAAAGAGGATTCGGGGTAGGGAGTTTGGGAATAATGATGCTAGGGAGGAGCTGTTGACGTTTGGGGTGGCGTTGGATGAGGTTCCGTTGCAGTCGGAAGAGGATACGCTTAAGGGGTTGGAGTTTGCGAGGGGGTTAGGGGCGAGGATTAGTACGGTGCATACGTCGGTGTTGTGCAATGGGGAGCCGAAGCCGGAAGCTGTGCAGAGGTTCGTTGATGGCGGGGTCATGGGACCGGATTTGGTGTTTAGTCATGGGGGGTGGATGACGGATGGGGAGTTGGATGCGGTGAAGACCTCGGGGGCGGGTCTTGTGGGGACACCGGATACGGAGCTGCAGATGGGGATGGGGTATCCGGTTGTGTGGAAGGCGAGGGATAGAGGGTGTCGGGCGTGTTTGGGGCTGGATATTACGTCGAATCAGGGGAATGATTTTATCGCGCAGATGAGGTTGGCGTTGCAGACTCAGCGGGCGAGAGAGTTTGATTTTACGGTGGATCGGGATGTGGGGAGGAAGGTGGTGGATGTGCTGCGGTTGGCGACGCTGGGAGGGGCGGAGGTTATGCAGATGGAGGAGGTGGTGGGGTCGATTGTGCCGGGGAAAAAGGCGGATTTGGTGGTGTTTCGTTGTGATGATATTGAGACGGTCCCGGTGGTGGATCCGATTGCGACGGTGGTTTTTCATGCGTCTCCGAAGAATATCGATACGGTTATTGTGGATGGGAGGATTGTGAAGCGGGATGGGAAGCTTGTTGGTGTTGACTGGCCGCCGTTGCAGGAGCAGATAATTGCGAGGTCGAAGAGGTTGAGGGATGAAGCGGGCAAGGTTGATCTGAGCAAGCCGGCGGCGTTGTTCCGCCCGCATTTTGAGGCAGCGATGAAGAAACCATAGAATGGCTTTATAGAACCCGTGGGGGAACCGCCCGGCTTTCCCATGGGCAAGAGGCTCCCGACCCAGGCGTGTTTAGGTATGTAGTATGGAATCGATTTTGGATTTTACGACGAATTGGAAATCAGTAATTTTTGTTCCCCGCGAGTCCGATACAATGGGAAAGGGGCTGATTTGGGTCTCTAAGTCTGAAAATGCCTTCTGGCAATGATAGTAGTCTGGTGGTCGATACCATAGTAAAATTCAGACATAAAAGCTGGGTCTGCGCTTCCCTTGGGCATTTAGGCAGGGCAGCTTGACTAGCGGTCTAGTTTAAGCCTTGTGCCTTTCCCATCCCATTTCGTCTCCCAATCGCAACCCCATGGGGCCATGTGGCTACAAGCGCTAGCGGGGTGCATCCTGGTAGCCCGCAGGCCAACATAGAGGCACCCACGATTTGAAACATTAACAAAGCCTATTGGTCATATAAGCCCTACAGACGACTCAGCTCGGGAAATAAGCCTCCTATCAAGCATTACCAAGCATTTCCAGGCTCGATCAAGCATTTTGGGCATCTTCTTTTGGTAATATTTTGGTGGGGGCTGTGTCCAGCCACAAAACATCGCGAGATTGATAAAAATCAATTTAATTCGCAGCACCCTCTTTGATGACTTCATTTATTGGGTCATGCCGTAGCTCTCTCGTTAGTAAGCTGGGGAGCTGGCTGAGATGGCATGGTATCGCCATTTCTTTCGTACAGGTTCTCTTCCTTCGCCCATATATTGGAAGAATATATCGCACACTGGCGGAAATCAGGCCTATGAAAGGGAAAAACGAATACCTACGGAGGAAGGAAGGATAGGACCTTCTAGCTGCGAAATGCTAAACACTCCATGTGCAGGAACATGGCGAACTGCCAGCTAATGAATGACAAATGCATTTGTCAACTCAGCTCAGCCTCAGCCACCTTGAAAATTTGGCCCCAAATTAAAGACTATAATCCCGAAGAACGCCACATCTGCTCCTGCATACTAGTTAAATACATCCCGAGTCACTTCTGGGCTATGATTGGTTTTATCCGGGATACCAGAAGGGAGTTGACCGCGAAGAGCCCCCTTTCTATCCAACAGAGTCTTGTTTGTTGTACGTGAAGGCATCAGGCTAAAGTCGCGACAAATAAAAGGTATATAAAACCCCCTTCGTTCCCAGTTCTGGTCGGACCAGCAGAGCCAAAAAGTTCACATCACCAGCAAGTCTTCCACCTTTCTTACAGTATCATCCAACTAGTACGTCTTTCACCTCTCCCCCCCAAATCATACCTACCGTCTAAACTTTCCCCCTAGGATATCCACCTAGTCCCCCACAGTCACAATGTTCAAATCCAGCCCCCTCTCCATCCTCGCAGGCGCCCTTGCCCTCCTCACAGGGACCCAAGCCGTCTGCCCCGACTACTACGTCGGCGTAGGCTCCAGCCAACTCTGCGGAATCTCCAATAACGGCGGTGCAGACGTCCTCATCCCCCCTAATTACAACTGTGGAGGGGCATTCGGTGCGATATTCGCCAATAACTGCGGCATCATCAATATGTCCTGGAATGAGGACATCTGCTCCGGCGGATGGGACAGTGGATACGGGATTGACTGTAATAGTGACGGGTCTCCCTCTGTCGTGTACACTACCGGTGGGAATTTTGGAAATTGTTATGCTACTGGTGGTGATGAGAGTTGTACTGTGACCAATGGGGTGTCGGCTGAGTATAATCCGGTGGATTATTGCTGTGGGCCGCTTTAGGTAGGATTCCGTCCACCCTGGGGACTTAAGTGGGGAGAGTATAGCTGACGATTAGTTTAATGGAGATTGGGCCTGGGGTAGCTTACTGGGAGGGAATTTGGGCACTTAAGGTGCGGTGGTGGTATTGGTTACAGTTTGCCTGGTGAAAACGTGGCATTGACTCTGCATGTACACTCGTGCTTAACTTGACAATGCATACTGATCGGCTTATTCTAATGCGAGCTTTTTATTTCGTGTGACTTGATATGACTATTTTATTGGTGATACCATTCACTGACTCCCAATTAGATGGAGCTGGTGGGGTTTCATTTTTGTTTCCCGAGGAGCTTATTCGAGGAACAACCTACTATTTCTCAACGGATTGTGAAGCCGTTAATTAATCGCGCCTGGTACTTCTCCTGAGCCACGAGGCACCCTATCCTGCGGGAAACTCAGATTCCCCATCTTCATAAGCACGCCAAGACAAAACACGATGGATGACATTCCTCTCCTGGTTCCCCGATTTAGCCCATATTGGGCTAGCATATCTAGCATCATGAGGAACAAGCGACCAATGGTCACTGTCCTCTAGTTGATGGCATCGAACCCTTGTCCTGCCCCGCAGGAAATAGGGCAGATACCCGAGAGTGATAGGGCCAACATCCACCATACGGAGATTAGCTCTGCCAAACGAGTAGTTAGTATACTTAGTAATATTATTGTTCAGCATGACTGAGGAATGACAGTTGCATGAGGCGCAAGGATTTGATGATTTAGGATAGGAACGTTGGTTTCCTCGTCAAAGATTTATTCAAGGGGGTGCCCTCTATGTGAGTTCTTGATTTCGAATTTCTCTGGTTTCCGTTCCCCGCAGAATCGTACAAAACCCCAGTTCTTTTCTGCAGTGTTTGGATGCGCATACGCCAGCCAGCTATGAAGGTACCAGCAGCACCAGCCAAGATCCAGCCCGCCGTAGCGGTGGAGGAAGTACCCAAATTCGAACACGTCTCATGGTCCAAGGACCCTGGCCTGCGCAAGCTTTACTTTTTCAGCGTTACCGGCCTCATGGTCGCCTCTGCAACCACTGGTTATGATCAGTATATTCATATTCCTGTTCCTGAGTTGACACCCCGCTGACAGAGCCAGGTCTCTCCTGAACACGGTCCAACAGTTCGACTACTGGGAGCATTACTTTGATAACATTGGAATCGACCCCAGCGGAGCCAGCCGCCTAGGCCTCCTAACCAACATGCTCACAATCGGGAGTATTCTCTCTATGTTTATTGTCCCACCTATCACCGATCGTTATGGCCGTAAACCATCTATCATCGTGGGGTGTTTTGTCATGGTTCTGGGTGGTTTTATAAGTGCCTTCACCAATAGCTTTGGTATGCTCTGCGCCGGTCGCTTCATTATAGGGTTTGGAAATAGTATGTCACAGTTGGCATCACCGATGCTTCTTACCGAGATTATCCACCCACAGCACAGGGCACCTTTGACGGCGGTTTATAATTGTTTGTGGAACCTTGGTGCTTTAAGTACGTCAGGATACCCCAACGTCCACGAGTCTTACTTGTTTCTAGTCTAAACTTGCCCGCAGTTTGCACTTTCATCGGTTGGGGAACTTTGTATGTGAACAGCGACTGGTCCTGGCGGTCCATCACACTCATTCAGATTGTCCCCTCTGTCACGCAGTTGATTTTTATCTGGTGTAAGTCCATGACTTCATTACCTTGGATATCCTGTTTACAACTCCTACAGGGGTTCCCGAATCCCCCAGATGGTTAATTTCCATGGACCGCAACGAGGAAGCTTTAGCCACCCTAGCCAAATACCACGCCAACGGCGACACCCAAAACGCCACCGTCCAATTCGAATACCGTGAGATCCGGGACACCCTCGCCCTCGAGAAGAAAGCTCGCCAGAGCTCCACCTATCTTGACTTCCTAAAAACAAGAGGCAACCGCTGGCGACTTGCCATCATCGTCTCCATCGGGATCATCTGCGGGTACAGCGGCAACGCCATCATCCAAAACTACATGAATCGCATCTACGCCGGCGCCGGTATCACAGACCAAAACCAGAAACTCGGTATCTCTGCCGGTAAAACCGTGCTAGATTTATCGTGCTCTATTGGTGCCGCGTTTATGATCGATCGAATTGGTCGTCGCAAGCTATTCTTAACGGCGATTAGTGGCATGACGGTTTCCATCGCAATCTGGACTGCCATGGCGGCTATGTACGATAACACGGGCGGAAAGCAGGGTTTTGGTAACGCGCAGATTGTGTTGGTCTGGATATTTAGTATGTTCTACGATATTGGCTTTGCTGGTTTGCTGTTCGCGTATACATTGGAAATATTACCGTTCCATCTGCGCGCGAAGGGGATCATGATTATGAACCTTACCGTCCAGGCTACTCTTGTTCTGGGTGCGCAGACGAATCCTCTTGCGTGGGATAATTTGCCGCACCATTGGAATTTCTGTCTGTTTTATACTGTGAGTACGCCTTCATGCATAATGGGGTTTAAGTGGCTAACTAAGACTCCCTGACCCAGCTCTGGGATTTCCTCGAGACAGTTTGGGTTTACTTTGTCTTATTAGAGACGAAGGGGCCCACACTCGAGGAGATCGCGAAGATATTTGACGGTTCGGATGCCGTCGCTCATATTGACCTTGAACAAGTTGAGAAGGAGGTCAGACTGAATCACACCAGCCCTTGAGGACAATCTTGCTTAAAGTTTAGGAATTAGTATTCTTTCCCACACGTTTTCACAGACGGCTAAAGGGAGCTTTTCTCTGCTGAGTTGCATAATAATACTAAATATTAAATATTAAATATAAATATACGGTAATATCCTCCGGCCCAGCTATAGGATAGCCTGAATTCACTCCTCCAAATCAAAGTCATCACCCAACGTCGGAACGAGAGAATCATCCTCTGGTTCCGGTTCCTCAATGTTCTCTCCCCCATTATAATCCGCCTAAGTCCCCGGCACATCCTTCAGTCCCGCATTGTAAATGTCTTGTGGAATATCAAGCATAATACTCTTGATAATGGGGGTATACAATTCAACCCTCTCCTCCCAGGGCAACTCTTTGGGTGTCCTCTTGAGGAGACCATCAGCCGTCTGCTCGGTGCCCGCCAGTGCGTGGCTCGCTTCCTCAAGGCTCTCGCTAAGCGACGTGAGAGTTTCGGGACGAATACCATCAATGGGCTGCCGACTCCAATGCAAATGGAATTGGGTAAATTTGTATATATTGTCGGCCAGGGGGCCACCAGTGACCTTAGGATTGTCACGGTCGGCGTCATCGGACTTCACCTGGAACAACGTTGCTTCCGGTGAGATATCGGTGAGCAGGCCCTAAGCCAGCGGGTTTAGGTCGTTGAGTAACTCGAAGGCATCGTTATAGACCGGTGCGGGTGCGACCTCAGGGTCAACGGGTGGGGCGGGAGCTGCGAGAGCGAGTCCCGATAGGAGGAGGGCAGGCAAGAATGACCGCATTGTAATGGTTTGGAGAGAGGAGAAAGTGGATATATCACTGAAATTGAGGCTTGAGGTGAGGCATGAGTTTTCGCTCTCGGTGGGAGCGACCGTCCTTTTAAGCTGTTCGGATTTCAGAGGACTGGTTGGAAAATTGGCTGGGAATGGCCTTGGTATGCGATATGGCACGATATGGATTGCTCGTATTTGTTGCACATTCGGCTCACCAAATGCAGACTTTCGTGTCCCACCACCTGGTATTTTCTCCTAAGTGGGCTTACATTCCGCCCCTTGCCTGGGATTAGTACCCGGAAACCTTTTCCGCACCGAAAAACATGAATGAGGAGTTGTCAAGCGGAGATCTTCCCTCATTGGAGACTCGAGAGAGTTTGATCGGGTAGATCCGAATCCCATCGCATCGACACCATTATATCCAAGGTTTGGGGGCAGGATCGGCTCCTCTCCAAGATGGGGCCAATTTATCAGGTCCTCTCCCCGTTTGGACCAAGGTCTTGAATTTTGCGATCATCAAAGGCCAGTTTTCTAATGAAAAAGCATCCCTTTTCATGCTCAACCTGATAGATTTTCATAACCCCTTACCTTATCCTGTTTAAGCATTTGTAAACTGGGGCAGCAAACTTTCGCCATTGGCCGCACCTCTAACGAAATAGAAATCGACACGGCTTTCGACTGCCGAAGCCACCACTTATACGCACAGTATGTGACGCTCGGGGCCCTCCATTCATGGAGGTGCCCTGGACCCTGGGAACACAGCGCTGGAAGGAGCTGGGCAGGGCTAAGCCCAATTAGGACGGCTTGAGTGGCCATTTCTCTGTGAGTGGCAGGGCTTGGCATCCCCCATGTTAGAAGGTGGTGACGTAGTTTCGTGAGAAAAACAGCAAGTCGATGTGGCGGTCTTAGAGTTTATGTACTTTTGTTTAGTGTTATGGATACTCCCTGGATCAAACTTTATACGAGTAATACTAGCAGAGTTTGTAATCCCAGTAAAGGACTAATTTGGGAAATTGGTATAAAACGAACAAAGGACAAACGGTCCATGGAACCCGCGGATCGGGACTGGTGCCTGGAGCGGGGAGCCTTGGTGCCTAAGCGTCACCCCCCAATGAGCTCCAAGTTCCAACGCGAAGCCAACAAACAACACGACACCATCATCAACCCAACTCCCCCCTTTATCCTTCAGTTATCCTCTCCGCCATCACAACTCCAGCTACGATGAGGCTTTCATCAAAAAACACGAGGTGGGCTTTGGAATGCAGCTCCCCCCTTCGAAAATCCGATACAGAAGCTAGCACTACCTAAAGATGCCACTCCTCAACCTCCCGACCGAACTGCTCACGATCATCGCGTCGCACGTTGAGCTCAACCGCGATCTGAACGCCCTCATCCGGACGTGTCGCTACCTGCACTCCATCCTCAACGACGCCCTCTACCATGACATCGCTGAAGCTCCCGCTCTGTTCTGCTGGGCCATCAAACACGAACCTAACCTCATCTCCGTCCTGCACCGCTTCATCACCGTCGGCAAAATCGACCCGAACAGCCCTGAGATTAGGCGGTCGGCGCTCGCCTGTGCCGCAAAGCGTGGGCGACTGGACATTGTGAAACTATTGATCGCGCACGGGGTCGATCCAAACACCTCGGAGCGAACTAGACCAGAGGATAGATTTGGGCACGATGGTCGACAAACGCCATTATTCTGGGCCGCCCAATGCGGTCATGAGAGTATAGTGCGGTATCTCCTGGAACTAGGCGTCAATCAGGAGGTGCAGAACTCGAGTGGGCGGACGGCGTTCGTGGAGGCCGTTGAGGCTGGGCATCAGGCGATCGTGGAACTTCTCCTCGACTACGAGAAGCAGGAACGAAACAAAATGTGGATGGAGGAGGGGTTGGTCGACTATCACCTGGGGTGTATGGTTCCGGCCGATGACGGCCAGCTGCCTCTGTCTTTTGCGGCGGAAAAGGGTCATGTGGGACTCGTGCGGCTACTATTGAAAGAGGCCCCGGCGCACCTGAATATGAAGGATGATCACTATAGCCGGACTGCGCTTATGCGGGCAACAATGGGTGGCCATGAGGAAGTGGTGCGGATACTGATTGAGGCTGGGGCAGATGTCCACCATTCTACTACCAATTTTAGAAGGGAAACTGCGCTCGTGTTTGCAGCAGAAAAGGGGTTTGTGGGAATTGCGAAGCTGATACTCGCGGCGGACACCGCAGCAGCATGGGCGGAGATTGGTTCTCGTCCCGGCCTAGGAAGGACTGAGATCCAGGCGAATGAGGTTCGGGCGGCACTATCGCAGGCGGCGGAGATAGGACATCTGGAGCTTGTGCAGATACTGCTAGCAGTTTATAGCGGCTTTGAATCGATGAAAATAGCCGTGAACGTGGCATTCCATCGGGGGCACGCTGCAGTGTTGGCTTACCTCCTTGACCAACAGGATGCCTTGCACATGAAAGAGTACCATGAGAAAGGTCTTTTGGGATGTGCGGTACGGAGCCATAGGGTCGCACTTGTGAATTTGCTCTTGGAAAGGAATCTTCTCCCCGAGAAGGACCATGATGAGAATGGATTTAACCCGTTATCCTACTGCATTATGTTTGGCGATATGGAAGTCCTAGACCTCGTCTTGCGTGCTGGGACTAGTCACCGCCCACCGAATTACAAGAGTGACCTTCAACAAGGTCTTGTCAGGGCTATGCAAAGAGGAAACAAGGACCTTGTCGCTCGTTTGATCCAGGCGGGCGCCTCCCCTACAGCGCCGGACGGAGCTGGAATCACACCACTGTCTGCGGGTGTGCGCCAACCTGGCACGGAAGAGGTAGTCCAATACTTGATTGTCGAACACAATGTGGACGTGAACACCTTGAATCAGGACGGGAGTAGCGCACTGACCTCGGCGGCGATGTCTGGGAGGGGGGATGCAGTGCGGATCCTTCTACAACACAGTGCCGACCCCAACTGGCGGTCTCAACATGGTTTCACCCCGTTAGGCTGGGCCGCCCATCTTGGCGCTGTCGACACCGTGGTAGCCTTGCTTGAAGATGGTACACCTCCTGAGACGTGGAGATACCCACCATCTTGTCTCGGTATCGAGGAGGAGGAGGAGGACAACCAGAAGATACCCAGGGCCCGGTATTTCGAATATATTGATACGCCAGATGACTACGGCCGCACACCACTATTGCTGGCCACTATGCGGGGCCACGAAGATATTGTCCGATTGCTGTTGGCCAGAGGCAGCAACGCCATATACACATCCAGCTGCGCCGGGTCAACTCCGATGTCTTTTGCCGCACGGTACCGGGGCAGGGCTCGCGCCGTTACCCATGACTATAAGCTCCAGTATATCTCACAGTGGCTTCAGTGCCAGTCCTACGTTACGATCGATTTGAAGCAAGCGGAGGAAGCTGAACAGAAGTTCAGAAAAGAGGGTATTACCGAGTATAGAACCTGTGAATCATGCACCATCCTACTTTCCCGTTACGCCGATTTCTTCATGTGTTCAGACCCCGACGATTCCGAATTTTGGTTCTGCCAGGAGTGTGTAGCGAAAGGAAAACAATGTAAAGACCTTGAACATTCTCTGGTGAGGGCGGTTTGGGATGAAAATGGTAACCCAGTCCCAATGAGTGAGGACGAAGTGCGACAGCATTACGGTGCGTTCTAAACATAAGTACCACCAATTCACATAATTTCGGATTAGCTGGATCAGTATTTTGGAGTTTGGGATTCCTCATTTCGTTGTTCCCCTGGGTGAATTAGAGTCCGTCTTGCGGACGATATGTACATGCTTAAATTTCTAACTGGGAAAACCGCGTAGGTGAAACCCCAATGGTTCATACAAGAGAGGTCACCATCTCAACCACCTGTGGTCAAAGTTGAAATAGAATCTCGGGAACACGAGAGGCCGACATTCCCTCCTCCAATCGCTGGTCTGTGACCTGATACACTCTCGGAAGCCGGCCAGTAACATCTTCTCCCGCAATCATCGCGCCCAGAGTCTCCCCAATAAGCCAACACTTATCCATTCCATGTCCATTGAATCCGGCTGCAATCCATTCACCATCACCGGAGTTACCCGTCCACTTATCCCCTAATTGGCCGACCAAGGGCATCATGTCTGCCGTGAATCCCATAATGCCAGACCATATCCGTTTGGGGGTTGTTTTATACTCTTCCGCCTCGGGAGGGGCTTGGAATATTTTCGTCATTAAAGAAGTGAGATTGTCGGCCGGCAAGGCGGGAACAACCGTGTCGTCGCTGACGAGAATCTCTTCGTATCTTTGCGTTTCTCCGCCTAGATAGAAATCTCCCGTCTTCGCATTCTGAGTCATGTAGTAGAGCCCGATCGATGCACCTCCGGTTTCTGGGTCAAAGGTTGGCTCATGGACCAGGCTCCAGGAGTAATCTGCGCCATGGTTAGGAGCAGCAGGTGAGAGGATTTGCGTCGACATGGTGCCGCGGAGTGGAAAGATCTTTCCACGTAGTGAGGGAAGAAGATGCGAGGTGAAACCATTCATGCAGTAAACCACCCCGGCTGCCTCCACGAACCCGCGGGGCGTCTCTAATCGATACGGATATTGACTATTTTCTGGATTGTATTCGACCTTGGTGATTGGGGTGTGGGTGTCGATCGAGAATCGTGTCGAGTGCTCTTGTAATAATTTCGCCAAGACACCGGTGATCAATCGGTATGGCCACAATGCTCCAGCGGGACCTTCTAGCGCGCCGCAAGACTCCGCAAAATTGAATTTCTGTCTCTGTATTAGCCTGTTTTCCTTCCAGCGTTCTAGCGATGATGTGAGCGAAGCTGAAATTACCTCCTTTGCAGCCTCTGGGCTATGAACTTTGACCCCATTATTAAGCTCGGGACATGCCTCTTGAAACTGTCGAACTGATTCCTGACAATGTGCAAAGGAACCCGAGTCCAAAAAGTTGATCACGGTTTGAACCTTCCGAACCTCCGCGGCGTCTTGGATGTTCTCGTCAAGCGTGCTGACAAATTCATAAACTCGGTCAATACTTCGGTAGGAAAATCGAGCAGCTTCCACTGCGTTATCTACCCCGAAGGTTGAGGCGAGCATAGCGAAATCCGCAGCGGCTGGTGAGACAAGATGGCCGCCATTCCGCCCGGTAGCACCACTGGTCAATGCGCGGGCTTCAAAGACAGCGACTCGTTTTTCTGAAAGTGCCTTCTGGTTTAGTAGTGTGTTGGCCACGCTGCATCCTGTAATCCCCGATCCTATGATCGCATAGTCCACTTGGGTCGGTAGGCTGTCGGACTGCACGCTCGATATGGGATGGGGAGGCTCCTGCCAGAATGCGACCGATGGGTCGGGTAGGGGAAGCCCGGGGTCTTGGGCAGCCATTTCCACGATGCGGTTCTTGACCGCGGAGCGATTTTCCATCTTGTTCGCCATGACGATGTGATGAGGATACGATGAGGATGTGCTTCTCAAGGCGTTGTCGGATTCTTGAATCGGCTTCTCTCGAGGTGATGCTGTTTGGAATGATTCTCGTTGAGCGGGTGGTATCGTCAAGTATATATACCCTTCCGCGACCAATATTTCCAGTAAGTTAATAGCTAGCTCTCATCTCGGGCTCCGCGGCCTCGATTGTGTGACTCTGCTGATTCAAGGATTCCGATAGCGATAGGTGGGGGAATGATAAAATCGACCCACTCGTGTTGGCTACCCCCAAGTTTAAGATTCCGACCACGGCTTGGCTCAAATTTAGACGCTAAACCCGGACTAAAATTGGAGCCAAAAGAATGCGCCGGCTCTTTAGGAGCTCTGATTGGACGGGTGCATGGAGCTGCCAAATTTGGTTAATCGCGTCTTTGCCTGGTTCCCCAGATTGTGGCTCCTTTGTCGTCGCTGGGAGTCAGGAGATAACGGAATAGTGATTGACGTTTATCATTCAATGGGTTCTAGGATACACTCATAGATGGAGGAGGACCGATAAACTCAGAAACACCACATTACAAGCGTATTTCTAGAGAGGAATGTTCAATGGGTGATATCTCTCTAGATACGTCAGCCAGTCGGAAGAGCCTCCGGTATCCTTTTGGTTCCAGAATTGATGACACATTCCGTTCAATCGGGTCATGTAAGGGTAATACTTTGCCCCGCGACAGAAACCAAGGACTCGTAGAGCATCCGATCGCCTCGCATGGTCAGTGAGCTCCATCGCCGCTACAAAGATAGGGAGTACCGTATGAGGTGGTGGCTCCCCGACCACTAAGAGACATGTTTCCATCTGGGATAGGATTTCGTCGGCATATTTGCCCTGCGTGTTCGTATCGGCGTCGGTTGAATATCGAGCCGTGTTCAGGATCAAGAGCGTCGCTAGTCGATATGCGTGGGCTTGTGTTAATAAGACGGTCAGCTCGTCCGGAGTGAAACTACCCAGCATATCAGGCGAGCATTGGGGCTCCCACGGCTCCACATGCTGGTATACTCTATCCCAGCCAGCAGTATCGAAAGGCTCATCGCCGAGTTTCCCTGCTGCAACAATCTCACACGCGTCATAGAGCAAGGGGAGCAGGCCGCAGCACAGACCCGCATACCGATCCACCATACCCGGTTTTGGTGGCTCAAATTTAATCATCGGTATTTGGCGATTCACAAGACAGGTAACAGTATCCGTGAACAACAAACAGACAATGGGATCCATCATCTCCGGGTCCCTTGAAACAGAAGGATACCAGTTCCGAAGTTGCAGCAGGGTCGTTTCACAGATCAGATGGGTGGAGGTGCCCAGCACAAGCCGGTCGAACGACTTGAGGAAGATCCCAAGCCAGAGAAAACTAACTAGGCTAGGTCGATCATGGACCCTGGTGTCTCTTAGGACCTGTAAGCCTGAGGAACACGTCAGAACATCCGATCTTTCATGGTCCGTCTGCCCAGCCTCTACTCGTCTCATGACGCGTCTTAGCGCCAGATACAAATCTTGTAAGAGGGGAGGACCGCGAGATATATTCGTTTGCACCTTCGAGCTTAATTTCGGGACGAAGCATGATGCGATCGCGTAGAAAGCAGCTAATTGGTCGTAGAAGACGCCGGGCTGGAAGATCTGGGGCTCGAGCTCGATCGCGTTACACGGTCGATGTTGTGTCGCGACTGTGAACTCTACCGATGGGCCTTCCGAGGGACTTTCTCCTTCCGTCTGGCTCCCACTGTCGTCGGATTGTCTCGGCCGAGTGCTCTTATCGGATTCCGTACTTGAGGTAGAAACATGTTCTATGTCTTTCGGTGACGAGATTCCTTCGTGGCGTTTCTTCTTGCGACCGGGCATCCCGCGTCTCCTCGAGTACGAGCATTTATGTTGTAGTCGGAAACAGCGACAACATCCTTTGAATGTGTTGCTGGGAACACATTTGACTTTGATTGCATGGCAACGGTCACAGGCGGGGACAGGACGCGTTGGAGCTGGAGGCGGATCCTGGTGACGCGCGGTCGCTGGAATAGGTGAGAAACGACGACGCTTGAAAAGACTACTGGATTACAGGGCCTACCTTGAGGAGCGATACAAATTGTGGGTGGTCGAAAAACTATATCGCCAGGGGTTTTCATCGAAACGAGGGGGAGGACGGAGAGTAAGTCGGCTGAGATGGGAGTGAACGTTAGGGAATTATTCGTGCCTCGGGATAGAAATATAGTGGAAGAGGAACATTAATTTAACTTTCGGGATACAATGAGATATCATGGCAGAGAATGAACGGTGGAAGGAGTGAAGAAAAACGGTCGCGTGGGTGAGGGAGAAAGAAAGAATGAGGGGATCGGGGAAGCGATAAGATGGAGTTGGGGCGCTCCGATCCCGGATAGGTAAGCCGAGGGTAAGTTCCACCACCATGCGCAAGTGCAGATCAATAGAACTAATATCGAATGGTATACATTATGGAATGGGTCCTATTCAATTTGCACTAGCTGGTATATAGCTTGAACGAAGTAGGATCGCCTAATACCCGATAAACGAAAGAAATATAAAATCAAGGACCAACTACACGGGAGCATTGGGTGGGTTATATATATCTACCGAGTGAGGTTGTGTGCGACACTCGAAGAGATGCGGATTCGGCTGACTCACAAAATAGGCAGTTGGTCGTAAAGGTATCTGACAATCCCTAATACGAAGAGTCTTTTCCGATCCCTTCACGATGGTTATTACGTTGAATCTCTGTTTTCCGGGCCGAAATTGGCGACTGTGGTCGCAAGTTGTCGATGAGGGAACCGGCCGATCATCCAGTAACAGGTACATCCTTTCCCTAGTTATCCGACCGAGCAAATAGGAATATCCTGTGAAATGCTTAATTTACTCAATGAATTTGAGTTCTTGGGTGGATATATAATTCCCCATGTCAGCTCGTTCCACGTGGCCAATCGCTGCGGACTGAGCTGAAAAGCTGAGGATTTCAGGCACCAGCGCTATAGGCTTCCATTATGGTTCTTGATAAATTGCCCAGACCGACTTTGAACTTTCATCTCGTGGAGCTTTCTTTTCAGACGACCAGTGATTAATTGCCTGCATCTGCATCCTGTATCTTGCCACAATCCTTCTGCCAAGACTTCATCACAAGTCATTCTCTGACCCTCAACACGCCTCACAATGCATCATCACGTCGATACAGCACCACCTAGTACCTCTTCGGAGCTTCAAACCCAGATCGAGTCTCTTACCTCGATACCCCTAGACGAAGCCGTAAAATGCATGTCCCAACTCCTCCCAACCCTAACCACATCCATCTCCCCAACAGGCACTCGCCTCGTCACACACCCAACACACTCAGGCACAGGAAAACTCGACGACCTCGGCCGACTCTATCTCCGTGCTGCAGATCGCTGCACCAGAGAACACGCGTCATTCAAAATCCGCCTTCTGCACGTCACCCTTGACTCCATGATGGAGAAACTTTACGTGTCATCTGAGGGCCAACTGCGCAAGGGCGTCGAGGATGGGACGGTGAAGTTGCAACCTCCGGAGAATAAGGGATGCCCGTGTTGCATGGGTGAGCCGTATGCTGTGATTCTGGCGGGGTTTCATGAACAGGAGGCGTTTCTTTTTCTGGAGGATGAGTACAGGGCCATCTGGGGTGATGAGGAGAGCCAGGGGGGGCAGTATAGTGTGGGGGAGTCGTGGTTGAAGGCGTCGAGGGAGCAGGTGGAGCGTGCGATGGCTAAGGAGGAGGCGGGGAGAGTTGGTCCGAGCATGCTTTAGGTGCTCGATTGGTGTTGACGGACTAAAGAAAAGGAAATCCAACGTAAAGGTTGTCTTGGCTACTTAACATATTGCTTTCTTTCTGGAGCTTTTGCACGACTAGCAGACAAGAGAGGGCTGAAATTCCCGAGACTAATGGTTCAGGTCACAGGTGATTACCACGGTTTAAATGGCCGCCCAATGTGGGTGAGATTCAGCGACTGATATACTGTCGTGCAACCGCTAATATGCCCGAAAAATAGTCCGACATGGAATTAATTCGGGCCTTTATAAATTCCGAAATACGTTTATGGAATAAACTAGTGATATATACAGCAACCGAAAACTTAAATACATTCCTGACATTGTAACCCTGAACCTCTAGGGTCCGCCACTACCACAAAGGTATCTCCACCGTATTAACATAATCAATATTATCCCGATGCCCCTCCACCCTCGGAATGAACGTGCTAAACAACCGATCCCACACCCTCGTCTGCTTGCCATAATTATGGCTATTCTTCCACCCCTTCCGATGATGCAGATCATGATCCTCAATCACAAGCTCCATATCACACAGCCTAAGCAGCCACGTCCACGGATTTACCGCCGTCGCAATCATCCGCAAGCCACTATGCCCCAAGATCTCCGTAAACACCACATACTGCTGACAGATCCACCACTCATAGAACCCCATCGGGAAGCCCATTAGCTTGAGCGTACCGTATGTGATAAGCGGGGTACCAATGATATCGATGAATTCCTGCACTGTGTCCGCATACGCCGTCAAGAGCGGGTTCGGATGCTTAGTTAGATGGTGCGTGCGATGGAACTGCCAGAGACGGTCCGTCTCGTGTGCGGACCGGTGGAAAATGTAATACCACATATCGAGGATGAGGGCGTACATGCCTGTTTCGAAGATGAGCCACCCCCAGCGGATGGAGGAGGGTCCCTCGCTCGCGCGATAGGCGAGGAGGGTGGTTAGCATGGGTCGGAAGGCGATGACGGATAGGAGGGATCGGACGGTTTTGGCGACGCCGACATCTGGGACGCCGTCGCGGGCGTGCTTGTCGCCGTCGAAAAAGCCGATTTTGTGGCCTACGCGCCGTAGGATGTGGGTTTGGTGGATGGCGATCCATTTTAAGGCGAGGCTGTAGAAGATGAAGACGAGGAGGGCGTGGGGGGGCCCGATGTAGGTGATGTAGAGTTGGTGGATGATGAGGGGGATGGCGCCGTGGGCGAGGACCCAGATGTGGAATTGCAGTTCTGGGGCGTAGGGCACTTTGTCGGTTTTTTGGTAGATGGGGACTTCTTGGTCGAGCTCGATGTGGTGGACGTTGAGGATGTCGACGAGTTGGTGGCGCCAGTTCCACTGTGATTTATCCCATGAACGCCATGTGGACACCATGGAGTCCTTGGGGTTGCGCATTGGGGTGGACATGGCGGAGGGGGGTGGGTGGGAAGGGGAATTTGAAAGTTAGGAAACCTGCAGCGGAAATTCCACACGTTGCATGTTGCCTCGTGGATCTTATATTTATATTTGCCGGGGGAGTATGGAGGGGTGGGTCAGCCAGCCCAGGAAATCAGATCAGTCAGAAACCGAGGTGAGGCTGTATCTGGTGGGGTTGAGCGTTCCTTGTGCCTGTTTTCCTTCTCTCGTTCGCCACCCCTGATATTTCCTTCTGCCTCTACTTTTCTGATCAATGGCTATCTTTTTGTCGCCTGGAGACAGTTAAAATAGCAAGTCAACCATCAGTATATAGATCATGAGTATACAAGTAAGGTTGAGGTCACACAACATTCCTCTCTTCCTCCCATGTGTTCTGTCTTCACATGGGAGTCCCTCTTTTTAAGCTGCCTAATGATTAATAATCTCCAATCCACTAACCGCTTCCGGTAAGCAACGCGAGGCAATGCAGATTGTCTCCAGACTCTCTAACCACAAATTTCGTAGTGATCAACGCACTATTTTAGCCCACCAAATAAACTCACTCCCCTTCGGCCTTTGTGCTTCACATGCAAACCAGTTGAGCCTAATTTGCAGGTGAATTGGCAGAATCATCAGGCGGTTAGTTGGAATGTACAATGTTCTTGCATACCGAGCCTTCTTGTTATAAATTATGCAAGTATGTCTGACCAAAACGGCCTATCCTGGGCTTTGTCCTGTTGCCCCTGTCCGGTCACTCTGGTGGCGTTCGATCCAAAGATGCGAACCTCTTGGAATGAAGATCGGCGACCTGCGATCGAGGCTCGGGGTAAGCATAAATTCAAAGGATCCGACTTGGCCCCGATCGAGCGTTGTTGCATTTCAGGGACATTTAAATATTTATGAAAAGTCTCACTTACTCGACCTTCGGACGTCTCTATGAGTCAAAATCAAGGTTCTAGGAGACCTTTGATATGATATAGAGGTCTGCGAAGGGGTGGAAAAAGAGTCCCCGGAGAGGTAAGATAAGGACCCCTGTATATATTTAGGGAGGCTTTATTTACTTCTTTTTATCTGCTAGAAACATTTAAACACATCTACAGAATAAAGTATGGACATCATCTAAGATCTGAGAGGAATGGGAGGAGGGGCCACGATGGCGGCGCCGCTTTCTGGGAGATAATCGCGCTGATCGCAGTTTTCAGCGTCCCAATCCAGGCTTTTCCCCCCGTTATTGTTGATAGCCACGCTCCACACTTTGGTGATATCTGGGTTGCGTTGCAAAGTGGGAAATTCAACGTTTCTCCAAACATTCACAAATCCGTCAGCGTTAGGAAGTTGCCATGCACCCACATCTCCGTTCCGACCCTGGTGTTGATTAATAGCAAGATATACCTCCCCTGTTGAAGCGGCCGCCATAGCTTTGCTATAGCGCGCTATGAAAAGGAATTGACGGGGAGCGGATCGAAGCCCCTATCTGTCGGCGTTGGGGTTTATTACCTGCTTCTCGCAATCCTTCCCCAGAACGTCGTAGAACATCATTCCTCTTGGCTTCAGCTTGTTCCGGACCTTCTTTCGAGCCTGATCCGCGTCCGGGCCAAAGGACCAAAACACACTGGGACCTGTGTTAATGTTGCCGCATTTTATCATGTCCTCCTTCAAGCACTGCACGGTTGGAAAGTCGAGGTTGGGGTCGTTACAGCTCCAGGTCCGGTGCTTGTCCTTTTTGCACTTCGACTAGCCTCTGCCAGCCTAGGGCAGCCACTCTCGACGCTCAAGGGTTCCCGAATTTCCGAAGACAGATAGATGGCTGCTCGCTAGGGTAGGTGCGATTTGAATGAGGAAAAGGAAAAAGAAGGCAAGCAGAGTGGGTGGTGTCATTTTGATGGGATAACAACTCAAGAAGGATTGACAGGAGAGATTGAGGAAGAGTTCAGAAATCCTTCTCGGGGAGACTGCTTTGCTAGATTCAGCTGAGGATGAGGGACTTTATTGACAAGGCTTTGTGAGCTGTGCCTATTATATAGGCTTAAAGCATCCATTGCAACTGGCTTCGATGGCTTTTGGCCACTTTTGCAAAACTCAGATCCCAAGTTCCGCAGGGAGTTTCCAGACAAGGCAGAATCGATCTCTCTTGTTGGTTTTGATCGAGATAATAGATAAGAACGCTATTAGTTTCAGGTGAAGCGCCAAGATGCACCGCCCGATCATTATCATTTATCCTTAATTTGGTAGAAACCATTGTTCTGAGATGTTACTACCTGAACCAATAGCTAGGGTTGTAACCATTGGAAGCCAGTCATTCCGAGCAGCACGGGGGGGGATTCAAGGGAAGGCTAAATTTATCCGACGTTGGTTTCTTACAAGAATGTAGTGATTAAACAACAAGGTACAACCCAACGCTCATAATTTACCTACTGATTGGTGCGTTGAACGCCATAGTGTTGCGTTAATATAGGGTCGATAACACCTGAGCCGTATGCTACGGACTGTGCCGTAGCAGGCAGGCGCTGGGACCTGGCGGTTAGGTTTGCAGGACTACCTATAGGGTGTTGGAAAACAGAAAAAAAAAAAAAGCAAAGTAGAGAAATGATATTAAGAAGCGTAGGCCGCCCCGTCGTTAATCCTCATTACTTTTTAACTCTACGCCAATTGCGCTATTAAGGCAGGAAGCGGGCGCCAAGTGGGACAAATAGCGGCTCTGAACGCAGAAACATGGTGTTGGAAATCGTTTGACCCCGCACCTAACAAGGCGGCGCAGCATCCAATAGTCCAACACTCGAACGCTCGAACCCTCCAACATTTCTACCTGAACGTCCCAACACTCTGACGGCGGGTTCCGTGCCCTGGGGAATTAACGACTGCTCCTTCTCCTACCCTGTGTCAGCTTGTGAAAACACTGACATTCCATTATATGACCAAATTGGTTGTCGATGACCTTTTTGGCGTAGCGGTTGTTTTGGCCTTGGAAAAAGCCAACTTATCCTTATCTTTTCCCTCTTAACGGTGGTCCATAGTCACCTGCATTTCATCGAGTATCCCATCTCATCGTTTCCTTACCTCTCTTTAATCATCTGCCATGGCTCAACCGGCGGAAGACAACCCCCCGCCCACGGGGATGCACGCCGCAATTTTCAACGCGTGCGAATCCGGCGACCTTCCCTGCTTGCAACAATTCTTCAAAGATCTCGGTATCCAACAAGGGAGCAAAACCGTGTGGATAGAACCCGACAGCGACCAAAAACCACCTCGAACCCACAAAATGCTTATCCGCGCAATCACCCACAACCATCCCCACATCGTGGCATACATCCTTTCCATCTACTCCAAAGGCGATATTGATCACAGCCACGTTCTCGAAGCCCTCTTGGACCGCCCGAACGTCGAGATCTTGCGGTTGCTCCATGCACGTCAGCCCAGTATCATCAATTACGAATGGCATCCCATGAAGACATTCCTCACCCAGGCCTGCCGTGGGGGTGCAGACGCCCACTGGGAGGTGGCCAGTCCGGCCACAATCCCGTTGATTTATTACCTACTGGACAATGGGGCCAACTGTAGTGTGGGCTGGATTTGTAGAGCTGGCCCGATCGGACCGGCAATTCTTTACCGTCAGCCAGTCGAGGTTCTTGACCGGATTCTGCGGCGCAGACCCTACATCTCTGGGTATTTTACGAATGCCATTCAGCAAAGGCGCGTAGATGTTATTCAACTGTTTTTCAAGAAGGCAAGATATTGGAGTTCGTATTGGGAGTTACTCGGGGAGGCACACAAAACCGGGGATCAGAAAGTTATCGCAGCTGTGAGAGTGGGGATTGCAAAGGGAGCGTGGAAAGTTTGGAAGTGGTGGTAGTTCTCTGCTCATTCATTTTGTTGATTTCCCGGGATGTTTTCGGGAGTATTGATTGATTGGTTGGTTGCTTGGATCACGCATTACACCTAGTACTCTAATACGGGTCTCATTTAGGGCTCTTCCTGAGTCGTAAATAGACAAGGAAGATGATATAGATAGTGCCCATCTCATGCCTATTCTTATGGGGGATTTAATCTCCCGTCAGCTGTAACATCGCCACACTCTTTTCCCGGCACCTACAATTGATGTCCGGCAACCCCCGCAAGAAACCCCGGCTTTGATTCTTTCTACAAATATGGAAAAACTAACAGGGTTCAAAGGAGAGCTAGCTATATTAACAGTCTACTCATCCTCCTCCTGTTGCCCGGAGTATCGCCCGGGTATGGCGCCGTCATTCACCGCGCATGTGGCCATCCCCACAAACAAGGTGGATGATACTATGTAAATAGGATCAGAGGAAGAAACAACATCATACAATGACAGCTGGGAGCACTCCGGGTTCTAGAATTACCCAGAGAGATTACCATAAAATACTCTATTCGAAACGAAAACCGCAATTCCAATGCAAAATGCAATTTTAGGACTGCCGCTCATGCAGTGCTTATACTGGCCCTAGCCGCTCCAGCTTGTTGTGGCAGTCTGAAAACCAGCACACCGCAAATGGGCTGGAATAGTTATAACCACTACGGCTGCGACATTGACGAGGATATCATCATCAAGAATGCGAAGAGCCTCGTGGGGACAGGTTTGCGTAGGTTAGGGTATGAATACGTCACCCCAGACTGCGGCTGGTTCTCCGGAACTCGCGATAGTGCTGGGGCCCTTGAGTGGAATACGACTCGTTTCCTTGGTGGTGGGAAGGCTTTGGGGGATAAACTGCATGAGCTCGGGGTGAAGTTTGGGATTTATTCGGGCGCGGGGCACTGGCAGTGCGGTAGTCTGAATCAGTATCTTGGGTCACTTGGTAAGCTGTGCTACAAATCCAGGTAGGAGGTTGAATTTGAGGAAGAGGATTCTAACTAGGGATTCAAGGGCACGAGCAGGCCGATGCCGAAGCGTTTGCCCGTTGGGGCGTGGACTCCCGAAAGTATGTATACTGGAACCTCTGCTTGTATAAGCTTTGGCCCACAAACACACCTTTAGATACGACAACTGCTACAACACACCCAACACGACCGCAGGAGCCGATTTTTACTCCGAGACCTCTGGATCCCCTAAGCGTTTCCGCACTATGGCTAGAGCACTCACCGGCCTTGATAGAGATATCGTCTACCAGCTCTCTCAGTGGGGCGTTGGATACGATCTTGGCAGCTGGTAAGAATCATTCTGTTCACCTTGTACCTCATTCCCGACTTCATGTTCTTACCTTAGAGTGAAAAGGCTCGACTTAATTAACCAAAATTAGGGGTGCTGGGATAGGAAACTCCTGGCGTATCAGCGTCGATATCTTTCCCAACTGGGGTAGTATTTGGAGAATCACTAGCCAGGTTATCGCATTTGCGAAATATGTCGGCCCTGGCGCATATCCGGACATGGACATGATCATGTAAGTGTTGATGCCCTTTAGACCGATCAGGTATTATATTCTTATGGGACCTTCCCGAATACTGTGGGTTTGGGTGTCCTCTCGGAGGCAGAGGAATGGATGCACTTCAGCCTGTGGTCAATCTTCAAATCGCCCTGGATCCTGGGTAACTCCGTATCCAATGCAATCTCGCCTAGCTCATTCGCCATCATCGCGAATAAGGAGGTCATTGACATCAACCAAGACCCACTGGGGAAATCGGCTGATCTCGTCCGACGCTACAGCGAGGAAGGTTACGATATTTATGCGGGAGCGCTCTCTGGTGGCGCATGGTGTTTGGGATCGCAAACTGGATGAACAACACCCGAACGGTTCAGGTCAAGCTCGCAGATGTTCTGAGCGTTTCATCCGCCCAGGCCCGCGAGGTCTGGGCCCAGAGAAACGTCGGTCGCATTTCCAAAACTTATCAGACTACTCTCGAGGGCCATGAGATGAGGCTCCGAGTTCTCTCTGACATCAGATACTCGAAGCTCCCACGCCCAATTTCCAGCTATTACGTTGCCTCTCAAGCCACCATTTCCGGAAACCCAACTGTCGTCGAATGCCCAACAGGCCTGTGCCTTCCTACCGGGTCCAAGGTCGCAAACATTGGAATTGGGGCACCAAATGCTGCGGTAATATTTAACAACGTTACTAGGAAGAGTGGAGGCTCTAAGCATCTCGAGATTGATTATATCAACTATGACATTACCTGGGAGTCATCGTGGAAACGACCTCAGGGGACGAGTACCCGGAATCTTACCATCTCTGTGAACTCAGGGCCTACTAAACGCTGGGCTCTTCCGATCTCGGGTGGAAGCTAGTTTGATACGGGTAGACTGGCGCTTGAGGTTGAAGGGTTCAGGGCCGGTAATAATACTATAGAGTTCAGGGCTGTGGATGGGATGAGTGGCTTTGCACCAGAGATTGTTGGGTTTACATTGGTGGAATAGAGATGTCTTTCGGGATTATGCTCTAGCAACGGGTTAATGCCTAGGAACTAGGGGACGTCTTTTATACTTAGGCTGCCCATTGTCACACTCCATATGTAGTGCATGTTATGGGAGATATTGAAAGGCCTGGATCGGAACTGGTTAACATGTCACTCCCCAGGTTTTGATTATAGTTCAGTTTGGTAATCCTGGGTGTGTGGACATACTTATAAGCATCCAAATCTTACCGGACTATGCCAAGTTACCAAGAGGACATCTGAAACTGCACGACCATAATTCCAGGACTAATTTAGCTGATTTATAGTGCACGATATATTGGCTATTCTGGGGGTTCGCAAGGCGGAACATTACAGTGTAAGCGGAACCTCTGATCTAAAAAATTCATTTTGGAATTTCGTTTGGTTCTCTCGATGGCAATAAAATCAAAATACAACAACCTTAGGTCAAGTCCTAATTACGCTCGAGACTACTCTGGAGCGTCTCCGGAACATGCCCCGGAACACCCCCGGTATTCGCATCTGGTCGTCCGATGCTCCCCACATTCGGGGTGAGAGCACCACCCTTCCCCACAAGTTTACAAAGCGGGCATGTTTGCAAAGGCTTTAGAGTTGAACTCGGGGGATCCCTGAGCATTCATGCTAAGTGCTGTGAATGACCAGGATGAATCTTACCCTATGGCACAAAGCTATCTTGAAAACAAGGTAGCGACGCTATACCCCCTAAATAAGGATAGGAATGGCAAGGAGTCCTAGGATCAAATCAGTTACCAGGCTCGACTGCAAATTATGAAAGCGGATCTGTAGGCTCCAGTCATTGTGAATGCATTAAGCTGCATTAATTTTACAAGGGAGGGAAATGACAAGGCTCTCAGCCCCCAACACCCTCGTTGGCATGAGTGGGAATGATTGGTAGGCATTCCAATTGAGAAGCCCGACTGACAGCACCGGTAGAACGCCACCTATCAGTTATCCTATCAGAGTGGGCTTAAATCCGGCCTGCAGGTCAAGCACGAGGCTGAAACACCCACACTGCGCTCGACCTAGCCAAGCTCATGGCAGATCGTCAACTTGTTGCATACCTTTCTCGTATATGGATCCACAGCCCATGGCATTCCCCACTGATTGGCTAGTCGGCTTCATTGCCCGAAGATCGCGCCTTTTCGAGGATGCTCAGGCTCCAAGACAGCTATGATCACATTTAAAGCCTTATTAAGGGTTCCCGTCCTTTCGGAAAGGATAACTTTTATCTCACGTTCTACTATGTTCCAAAAATCCGACAATGTCTGCATATTCCTCCCTCCCCCAGGAAAACATATCTATGAGGAGGCTCCGTCAATCGAGCGACTTCGGGGAGGAGCGTCCTCGCGACAACCATAATGAACGAACTGGGAAGCTGGGGGCCGAGGCTGCACTTGAACTGAGACGGCCAGCAGATTCGGGGTTATCTATCGCCCTTTCCATCTTTTTGTGCCTTGTGGCTTTGTTGTTTATCGGTAAGGACCGTGTCCACAGGCACCCTCTCAGCCGTGTTTTGAAGACTAAGCCTCTGGATGTTATTTAGTATTGGCAGTTGGAGCACTCATGGTTAAAGGCCGACGCACTGATGATCTCACGGCTACTAGGCTAGAGGAAGCGATGCGATTGGTACGTGGTTATACGCGAACCGTGGATCGATTTCGTATGGGTATAAGGCTGATATGGTCGGGTAGGGCGCAACCTTCTATCCCATGGTTTTTGCGGCGCTCATGTCGCGCGCATTGAAGAGTATCGGACGATATCGCGCAGAAAGAGGCATTGCGCTGACGGTTAGTCCTTTCAACATCCATCTTACCCAGGAAAACAATGAATTAATAACGAGTAGTCTCTCTGGTCGTTGATGAACTGCAAATCTGTTTTCGACCCAGTCCTACTGATGAAATCTCTTCCAGCCTCTATCCTGACATGGGGGCTTGTGGCACTATGGGCTTTATCGCCACTGGGCAGCCAGGCATCACTACGTCTGATGAACCCAGTCGACCTTCCCGGGACCTCGATTCAGTCCATCCGATACATGGACACTGGGCCAGCAGGTCATCTCCTTGCCTATTATTTGATAAGTGTGTCCTACGATGGTGCCATCTGGCCAACAATACGTGATCTCTACGCAGTCAGCTTACTGCAGACCGTTGAGATCAAGGAAAGCCCACGGGACCAATGGGGCAATGTCAAGATTCCCTTATTCACAGCGTTACATCCGTTTCAGATGGACGATGACGGTTGGATCCCAGTACTAAATTTGAGCCGAGTTGAGTCCTACTCCTCACTCGTGGGGATCCCAGTAGTTGGACTTCCGGCCTCAGATCACGGACCGGCTGAATTCTCATTAGAAACAGTTCAAGTTTCCCTCTCTTGCCCGAGCGTTGAATCCGTCGAAATGGAAGATAGACAAAATGGTTATGGCCTATCCGTTGGGTGCCTGGATTGTGACCTCAATCCCAGTGGGCCTCGAAGTGACGCTTTCCTAGGCCCACCAATGCCGGGTCTGAATGCCACCCAGCAAGCGGATCGTCTTCTAACAAAGCCCCGAACGATCCAGTTTAATTCCACTACAAGCGATCGGCAGCGAGTCGCCCAATCATCCTGCCAGGTAACCCAGCATCCCGTGGAGACGATGGTCCGATGCGAGAATACCACCTGCGCTGCCACCAAAATCCGCGCCTCCACCACCGACCGCCGAAACCCCAACTACACCAACTTCGATTTATCCACGGACGAATTCGAGATCTTACTCGACGATATATCCGCTGGTATGAGTGGCTTCGCTAGCTCATCGCAACTTTTCCTCAATGACAGCACTACTCTCCTACAAAGTTTCGGCGCGGTGGACATCTCCTCCGTCCCCCCATCACTCTTCGCACAGCGGGCCTCCATTCTACTAAATACCGTAACCGCCTTCCGATTGTCGCCAAACGGCTTCAGGGGAACGCTGCCTACTAATCTCTCTGCATATGGACCCGCTCATATTCCCGCTAAGGGCATGGTTGCCATGGCCAATGCTTCCTCCTGGGGCCACGACGGGGGCCCATTATACCCTGAGTACTCCCCATTAAACACACCCCCGGCACTTAGTGGTATCAGAACACCCTTTGTCGGAGCCTCGACCAACGCGACGATCTTGACCCATACAAATGTCTATCAGCCCTCATATCCCTGGATCACGGTCCTATTAATCTCCTCTGGCCTACTCCTCGTCGCGGGCTTGGTTGGCCTAGGGTTCACCTTTCGCACCTTGGCTCCCAACATCTTTGACCCCGTCATCAGTCTCACTTATGATAATCCTTACCTTCCTATCGCTTCAGATCAGGATTCGATTCTCGAGGCCGAGGCCGGAGCGAAACAGCTAGGCGGTACCATCGTGCGCTTGGGAAATGTGCCTGGCAATGAAGGTTCAGTCCAGAAGGTCAGGTTAGGGATTGCTAGGGATGTACAGCCATTACAACAAGGGAAGCCGTATATCTAGTTATGTCATCGCTCAATCTTTTTTGCAATATGTCCAGGCTGTATTGTAGTACTGTGGGTGGTGAGACATTTCTTCCACAGGCATTATTGGATCAGACAGAGTCCTCTACATTTGGACTGATCATCTGGTTCACTTTCAGAGTTAGTACGTACTCACTTTCACCCTTTAATATATGATGAGGGCTGGAATATGGCCATATTATGATTTGTGATAAATTCTTATCTTGAAACTTCAGGAGTTATATATACGATGAACACTAGATTAATTTCCTATTAATCGGGTCCTACAATCTATTTATCACCTCCTCATCTAACTCCCCATATCCGATCTGACCCTCAACATGCCTAAGCAGGTAATGCTTACCTGAGATTGTGTACCTGAGGCAGCACTCCTGGGTGGGGAAATCGCTGCCGAACGGTCTCTGCCTTAGAGTTGAGGCAACGATCATCACCCAACAGAGCATCACTAAAATGTCTTGATTTACAATTACATTTGTACGCAAGTGTTGAAGTAACGGAAAGATGTTTGAATTAAAGCATCGCAGTGAAACAAAAATTTGGAAAATACAATGTCTAAAGCTTCATGGCACGGCCAGCGCACAGTTCCCTGAAGGTCCAACAAAATAAAATGCATACATTTAGAATAGAGTAGTACCCACGGACTTGCTTAGTCTATTCCATCCCAAGGTTGCTGTATTCGCTAGACATGCCCATATTAAACCCCGATGACAACATCGTAGCCGTCCCCCTACTCCCTCCTCAGCCTCCCATTTCCACCCTCTTTACTCATTTCCTTGTTTTCTACTACTATGTCCGCTGTCCAAACCCACACTTACGGTATTGGGCCGTGACACGGAAAAGGCAACCAGGGCCATAGACGCCGCCCCAAAAACCTGCACATGAAGGTACTCCCCATAAGGATCAAGCAGAGCCCCCGCGATCGGCGGCCCCATCAACGAGGCTGTACGGAGTAACCATCCGATGTCGCCAGCGCGTCGGGCCGTGTGGGCCAATACGTCGGGGGCCAAGTAGCCAAAAGTTAAAAGACTTAGGCTGCAATCCACGAGCTACCTAATAATTACCATTTACCACAGATCCGGGAACGTGAAACTGAGCCGCAGCATTCCCGCCCGGCTCATGCCTCGCGCAGTAAGACGAGAAATCGAAACGGCCCCAAGCGCGTGACACGGAGCACGTTCCGAAGCATGCAAGGCGAGGCCAACTCGAGGCTCGAGAGTGCATCGTGGCCGGGGCGCCTAAACCAAACTCAAATTAAATTGTTAAGTCCGCTGATCCCCGGTGGTGATCTGGTGTTGCTTGGTTGGCCCTAGTGGGAAATTAGGGCTTACGGTGGATCTGACCAGCGCAAATCCCGCAGATCGACACTGCAAAATCTGTATGGTCGATCACAACATCAGCATCTGGGCCCTGGCCAACGTGAAATTTCATTACAGCAGGGATTTTGTATGCCGAGGTTACATTCAGGTCCGCTTTTTATTTATGGATCTTGTTTTTTATGCTTAAAATTCCAGAAGAGACTTAGTAAAGTGCATGTATTCTGAGTCATGGCTAATAATAAAACTCTAATATAATCATATTAAAAATACTCTGATATAAGAAAACAATCCAATATAATACAACACTCGAATATACCGAGCTCATTTACAGATTAGGCGTCATGCAGACCGTGCTGTACTACGTTCATATAAGGAGCTGAAATCCTGACAAATTCAGTCATAACAATTACCAGATTCTATCTCATAATGGATATGACGGTGGCCTTGATATCATATCAGGCTTCCTTTCATAACAGGGTTGTAATAATAGAATTGACAATAGACTTGTCAGAGCTGAAAGATGGCGACATCACGCACCCTCATTCCCATAGGCGTTTCTCATAGGTTCTTCTCATAGGATCTTCTCATAGGTGCTTTTAATACATGCTTTTTCGAGGCGCTTTTATAGGCCCTTCTCCAGTTCAACCCGTACATACTCCGTACTGTTGGGAAACAGCCGTTAGAAGTCGTATTACCTAACTGCCGTGGTCATTTGATGTCGTATTCTGTTCAGCCGCTGTACGAGTGACAAATCCTATTCTTGGTAAGTCCTCGTGGTGTATCCAACACTCGTACCAACCTCGTGTCAAGGGTACCCGTGTCAGCCAGCTCGAGGTCTGGACCGGTATCAGCGTGCGTTTACCAGATTGAGTCAACTTCTGACGGCAGCGCTGTCATGCCAACGCCCGGTGTCGTTAGTCAGGACACGGGGGGACGTACAGCCCCAATTCCCCTGCGCACAGCCATGAAGGGCATCAGTAGGCCATACTCCGGGACATATTAAAACACGCAAGGTCAGGGCCCTCGTCGGACTCGGATGTAGCACCAGACCCTTACTCCCACGCTTCATTCGTCTGACCTTCTCTTAACTGTCTACCCTTCTGCATTCTGTCCCTCACTGTGGCCAAACACCGAACAAACAAGCAGCACACATGGCTCAATTCCTCCCCCATTTGCCCAAGGCCATCCCATCCCCTCTAGTGATGTGGAAAGACCTGACCCCCCATCCCACCCGCCTCCACGCCCCTACGCCCTCCTCCCCCCGCATCCTCGTCATCGGCGGCGGCGTCACCGGCCTCATCACCTCCTGGGCCCTCCTCGACAAGGGCTACCACGTCACCATCCTCTCCAAAGAATGGGCCTCCTACACCCCTAAGCAACGCATCACTTCCCAGATCGCCGGCGCCCTCTGGGAATTCCCCCCAGCCGTCTGCGGTCAACACACCGACGCCATCTCCCTCGCCAACTCCAAGCGCTGGTGCATGGTCGCCTACCACAACTGGGACCAGATGGCCGCCATCCCCCACCTCTCCTCCGCGTCCGGCGTGCGCATGAAACCAGCCGACTTCTTCTTCCCCCAACCCATCGAAGACGACCCCGCCCAACTCTCCAAGATGGAAGAAATCATGGCCTCCGGCGTCCGCGGCTTCATCCGCTCCACCCGTCTCATGGAACAACGCCACATTGATCCCGCCTACGGCGCCGTAGACGCCTACGAGCACCTCGCCCCCATCATCGACACAGACCAGTGCATGGCCTGGCTCATGTCCCTCGTGCAGTCCAAGGGCGCCACACTCGTAACGGAGACACTTACCGGCGACATCCTAGACGCAGAGGAATCCCTCCGCCGCCGCTTCGGTGCCGACGTCATCCTCAACGCCACGGGTCTCGCAGGCGCAGACCTCGCAGGCGATAGCTCCTGCTACCCCATCCGCGGCGGCCTAATCCGTGTAATCAACGACGGAACCGACTTCCCCAAAGCCGAAGCTGCCCTAACCATCTCCGCTGACGCAGCCCACTCCGCCCACGAGATCGTCTTCCTCGTGCCCCGGAACGATAACATCCTACTCATTGGCGGGATCGCCGAGTCCCACGAGTGGAATCTGGACTTGACGCTGGAAAGCCCGATAATCAAGCGTATGCGGGCCCGATGCGAGGCCTTTCTGCCCGGGTTGAAGAATGCGCGTTTAGATAAGGAGTATCCGCTCGCGCAGGGGCTGAGGCCGTTCCGGGCGAAGAACGTAAGGGTGGAGAGGGAGTTGAGGAAGGTGGGGAGGAAGCCGAGTCGGATTGTGCATTCGTATGGGCAGGGGGGTGCGGGGTGGAGTTTGTCTTTTGGGTGTGCGTCGGATGTGATGGCGTTGATTGAGGAGGCGTTGTTGGATTTGGAGCCGACGCCGATGGCGATTTTGGATGAGGGGGTTGCTTGTCCGGTTGCGCAGCAGTTTCAGGCGAATCTTTAGTGGTTTTTTTCATTTTCATTTGTTTGATGGATGTGTATATGACGTGATTGTTGAATGGTGGTTTTACTTTGTTTCTGTTTACATATTTTACTGTTAGGCGGTGAAAAGTATTTAGACTGTCTTGCAATCTGTCAACTTAACCTACGAATATATTTCATAAATGCGTGCTAAAATGACGAATCTGCAGTATCATACTTTTACAGGGCCACTATCCTTACCTATTCTGTGTGACTACAGGCGTACTCAGGAGAAGTAGTGGCCAAAATTATAAATTCAGTACTTCATCAGGTCTCACTCAATAAAGAACTGCAAAGTACATTCTGCCATTCTCAAAGTCTACTCAAGCAAGCTAATAACCTTACACAACCCCCCAACAGCCCGCTCCCCCAACTCCCTCCCCCTCCGATACTCCCCCCTCCCGCCCCCCTCCTCACACCTCTTAAAAACCAACCTCTCCGTCCAAACAATATTCCTCAACACCTCCCGATCACTAGGTGGCAACAACCTCGACCTCAAGACCGCCCCATGCAGCCCCTCAAACGCCGACGCCAGTCCCAGCAACAAAGCCCTATTCCCATTCGGCCGCATAGAGAGATGCAACAGCGCCACAGAAAACTCACACGGCCATAGGTCTAGTACCTCTTTCAATGATACTGGCTGTGGTAGGCCGGCCTGCTCAACCATACGTAGACCCATTTCGATTAGGCCCACTGTGACGGTCCTACGCACCTCGTCCATGCCTCCTACGCCGGGGTCAACGGATGTGAAACCGTTGTAGGCTCGGAGGACGCGGAGGATGGCGCATATGCTTGTGTTTGCTGTGCGGGAGGGTACGGAGACGAGTCCTTCTAGGATACACTGGTGCGTGAACCAGAGAGGGAGGAGGCGGGGAAGGATGCTCTTGATATCCGGGTTTGATATTTTCAAGTTGGTGTAGTCCGCCACGTTGACAAAGTCGAATCCCTCCAAAGCCCCCGGAGTGAAAATGGGGTAGTGGATGCGAATATCCCCGTTCCCAGGTGGGAGTGAGGGAGGCAAGTCACCGCAGAACTCGAGGTAAGCCTGTGGCGGGGACGGATTACCCAGGTTATCGATCCACCTCCGAACCAAATCGACTTCAGCGGAGGTGAAGGACCCGAACATGCGTCCCCCCCAGGAGAGTTCGTGTATCAAGCGGCTATTGGCACTATCGCCGGGCCGGACCCATGGTTTCATTTTCGCGAGGGCTGTCACGAACCGTTCCTGGCCCTCGAGCGAGGAGAAGGTCTCCGGGACGAGCCATTGGTTGAGGGTCTGCCCGTCGACTTTGACGCGGCTGGGGCAGTGGATGTTCCCGGCGGACTGGGCCTTAGCTTTGAAGAGGTCGAGGAGCTCTGTGTTCCATTCATTGGCGGAGGGAGCGGGGGAGGCGAATTTGGGGCTTGAAAGGGCACTGGAAAGGCAGTAGCCGGCTTGGACTCGGCTCCAGGCTCGTTCTGCGGCCGCGGGGCCTTCTGTTGCTTCGACGTGGGCGAGGAATTTGGAGACGCTGTTCACGGCCATGGCGGTGTGGCCGGAGTGGGAGTTATCGATACTGATGTGTAGGAAGAAGTAGTAGCCACTCAGACCTAGTTCCTCGAGCTCTTTGGCGGCGATCATGGTCTCGAGCGTTAGGAGTTCGAAGTGCATATTGTAGCCGAGGATTTCAGGGAGGAAGTCATGTGGGAAGAGGGAGATGAGGAGTTGAGACACGGCAGATTTCCAGACTAGCGTGTTGACCATGCCGTGTCGGGGGTGGATGAAATCAATCGACTCGGATGGGGGGAGGGACATTCCAGCCTCCTCTAGGAGCTGACGGTACAGGTAGACATGGTGCATTTCTAGGTTCCCGTCCCCGTACTCTTCTGACATGACCTGCCACGCGTCCTTGGTGACATGTCGTTTGCCGTAGGGCGTGGTGACCCCGTGGATATGGCCAACCCATGCTCCATCCACGAGCTTGAGGGGTGCCTTTTGCTTTATCCAGTTGCGGCATTCTTCGTGAGTTTGAAATAACTCCCGTGTGCCTCCTGACCTTCTCTCGGTTATGTATTGCTCCCATTGTACGGCGACCTCCTCGTCCTGCTTCTTGACGAAGGCTTGTATGGAGGCTGGGTTGTAGTTGTCTAGCGACAGGATGGAATCCGGTCGTTTTCGCTCCCAAGATAAGCCCTCAGCTAATAACGAAAGCAACGTGTCTCGTGCGAGGGGGAGGAAATCCTGATAATCTTCTAGGTTGTGAAGTTTGAAGTACATCCTCATATATAGGAGTCTCTCATCTTCTGCAGGATCACTCGAAGTTCTGGGCACTAGAGATGTTCTTAGCAATTGTTCCCGCCATGAAGTAGCATAGTAAAGTGGTGATGGCAAGAACATACCTGGAATCTTCACATCTTTAGGTAACTGCAACAACTTGGCAGGTTGACGCCGCTTTGCAAAACTCAGAATCCAGAGAGTGGCGCCACAGAGGCCCGAGGCGACGAAGATGAAGTATGGGAACATTTTGTTAGGGAGAGTCACCCGGATAGGAGCAAGTGGGTATGCAATCCCGAGAATACAGGAGGTTTGAAATGGAAAGGCCGGTTGCACAGCAAGGAGAGGTCCTCAATATTGTGAGTGGAAAGCACATGGAGGGCAAAACCGGGATAGCTTGTATGAGGAATCACTAAATAATCGGAGAGTATAAGAGGCCAGATCCAGAAGGCGCAATCTGACAAGGCACAGTATACAGATTCTGTTGGTTTCCTTCTCCTATTTTTGATCCTTTTTCTTAATTCAAACATCCGGTCAAGAATGAGAGGGCTGAATTACCACAGCCTCATCGTCCAGTAACTTGGTATGTTTCTGTATGGTAATTCGAATGATATCGAGAGAATCGTCTTGTAACATACGACAATACCAATCTGGAGATATTCAACTGATGTCAACCAACTTCAAAGTTGAACCTCCGATTAATGTGCGCTCGTCCCGAACCTGAACGAATTCCCAATTCCTGCCATCCCATTGGCGGGTCGGGAATGGTAATGAGACCCCTGCTGCATTAGTGCTCCTTATTCCTGTTGACCACTCGCAAGTACAGACTCGGGTGGCATCAAGCACAGTGGCCCCGAATAGCCAACCTATGATGACCCGAGAACGATCCAACCGTTATGCAGCTTACCCAGCTGAGAGAAAGAGAATCGATCTGCCGGTCCCGAAACAAAACCTGCACCTTTAGGCTGACGCGTGTGACTAGCCACCTTGCATGCAACATGGGCGACCCCAGCCAGTTGCCTTGCTCCTCCTCGATTGCGTTATCGTCGCACAGAGGGAAAAAAGGAAGAGACCCCGGTCAGCAGCAGACTCACGTAAGCACAAAGAAAACATCCCCTCATCCCCGCTCCGGCCAAACTGCTCCTGCCCAACATCACAGCCACGTCATCCCCTCTTACCCCTCTATAAGTTTCTCATCTTTTGAACTTGTACACATAGCTGAAAAACATCCCCTTCAGGCACCACACCCTCACACTGCCTACCACGTCCTTGCAAATAATCTTCACGGCCCAGTTCCCGTGCCAATTTCATTTCTTTTCTTTTTCGACCTTGTCCAGCGCCCCGAATACCGGCCTTCCAACGCTTGTCCCAACCACCATGGCAACCGCCTACCCCCAACAAGTACGTAACACAGTCAAACGCCACCGCGAGCGAGCCAAATACGACTTCGAAACCGTCCATGCCATTGTCAACGCCTCCTCCATCCTCCACGTGTCCTTCCTCCCCACCAACCCCGATGAGGACCCCTATCCCACCATCCTGCCCATGATCGGGTACATGGGTTCCTTTGGCGGTGAATCCACGGGCGCCCTCGACCTCTACCTCCACGGCCACAGTGCCTCGCGCGTGATGCGCCTCGCCGGGAACCACGCCGCCGACGGGATCCCCGTCTGTGTCGCCGCGACCCTCCTCGACGGGATCAAGCTCTCTCTCACCCCCTTCAACAACAGCTGCAACTACCGCAGTGCTGTCCTCCACGGTCACGCGTCCATCGTCACGGATGAAACGGAGAAGAATTGGGCTTTGCATTTGATCACGGATGGATTGGTGCCTGGGTGCTGGGATAATTCGCGCGTGCCTCCTACGAAAGCGGAGAACTTGAGCACGTCTGTTCTGAAGGTGACTATTGCCAGTGCGAGCGCTAAGATCAATAATGGTGGGCCGTCGGATGATAGGAAGGATTTGAAGGATGATGAGGTTACGGGGAGAGTGTGGACGGGGACGCTGCCTGTTTGGGAGAGTATTGGGGTGCCGGTTCCGAGCGCTACGAACAAGGTGGCCAAGGTGCCGGAGTATGTGGTTCAGTTCCGGGACAAGCAGAATGCGGAGAGCGAGTCGTATGCCCGGGTGGCTATTGAACAGGGGAAGAAGTGAGATGCTACTAGTAGTATTTAGAGAGGAGTTGGACTTTCTAGACATTGTCAAGACAAATCTTTTTATTTTATTAAACACCCGAACAAGAAAAGATCATTTCGCAAATTTATCCGTCACGAGTAGAGAGTAGGGAGTAGTAGAAAATTGAGTCTATGAGAGTTTCATTTCTTTACTCAAAGAAAAAGAGCTTTCAGATAACAGACTATTCTTAAATTGCACGTTCAGTTCCCATCAGGATAGGCCAACTTATCCACCTCCTGCCACTCCGTGCTTTCCGCATACTCAGCCCGGATAGGAGCAAGCAAAACATTGAACGCGTCCACCACACCCCTCTTCAACGCGTCTGGCAGCAACTTCCCCTCCACAAACGCCTCCTCAACAGCCTCATACGACGCGAAATGCTGCTCCTCCCCGTCCTCAGCATAAGCCGTCAAAACCGTCCCCGCCGGTGCCCCCAAACTACAGAAAGGACGCTGGCCCACTTCACACCCGTTGGCCTCAGTCTCATTTAGACCCGTCTTCCCCGCCAATCTTTCCACCCGCTGCTCGCTAATCGGAATCAAGACATCCCTCAACAGCCCCAGGACCCCGTTCCCCGTGACCTCTCGTTCCGGACACGCAGCGCCCGCAATCTTATCCCGGACCGTGTCAGGGTCGTCCAGAAACTCAATCTTCGTCTCTGCAGACTTGGACGAGGACATTTTCAACCCGTCCAGTCCCGCGACCATGACGTTCATCAGGTGCTCGCGACGACGGTACCCGAGCATAGGGATGAACTTTTTCGCGTGCTCGAAGAGGCCGGTCTGATCCTCCCCCCCATACTGAATATCCAAATCCAAATACGGCTCCGAAAGAGACTGGTGGATGGAGCAAAGCAGGGGGCTGATCTGCGTTGTCTCCGCGACTTCAGACGAGGTGTCGCGCGCATCTTGCTGCGTCATGATAGCGCAGAGCTTCTGGACGTCCACCATGAAGTTCTTTTCGTAAGCGAGGGTGGACTCCGGGACGAAGTTTACTTGGGACGGTGAGACGCCTAGGGCCCTTAGGATTGCGGTTACCAGGAAGTGGTAGTAGCGTTGGCGGTGGGCTACGGTTTCCATGGAGTGGATGTAGTTGACTAGGAAGCCGTAGACGTCGAGGTAGTAGACCGTTACCTAGGCATGGATCAGTATTGATTGGGTGTGGATGGGATGGGGATGGGATGTACTAACATCGAGGCCGGCTCGGATGAAGTCCAGCAGCTTTGCGATTGGGACGAAGTATCCAACATGAGCTGTAGGGTAAATATCAGTATTTGGAGAAGGTTTTTGGGTGGTGTGGAGGAGACATACGCTTGCCTGTGGGTGTGGTTTCCCAGGCTATCTTGAGTTGAGGCTTTTCGTCCAGCAGTCGTCTCATAGACTCTGCGTCGGCAGGTTCGAGGAAGGTTTGCCTTCTCGCGATGAGGTTGAACTTTTCTTCCGCAGAGAGCATTTTTTCAGGCATTGTAGGAGGCTCGACTTGGAAATGCTAGTCCTAGTTGGATAAGAAAATGATATCCTTTGAATGATTGATAATCGGTGTGTTAGATGAAGTGAATGGCAGTCTGAGCCCTTTCCCGCATTGGAGCCTCTGCGAAACCCTGGTGGATAAATCTTTTTTTCCTTTCGTATACTATCCACCGTGGTCTATACAGGCGATTTCGTTACTCAGCTTCAGGGTGAGCACTAATTCTCAATTTGGCATTTTCCAGGGGCCAGGGGCTGGACTGTGATCAGGGATCGAAAGAATGCATTGTATTTAGGCATCCCTCTGCTTTGAACTCATATTCCAGCCTATCATATTCATTGGCAGTATTATTTCTTTTTCACCGGGATCGACACACTACGGTAGGATGGGTAAGCTTATGCCGTAGTCAGGTACCAGTACGCTACAAGAGTGACTCAATTCCGTTATGTAAAAAGCAAAAACAAATTAAAAAAGAATGTAAAAAAAAAAAAAACGCTTGCTCTCAGCCGCAGCGACCGCTCCTATTCTCGGAAAAACGTAGCGACAGGCAGGTGTTCGTGCATCGCAGCCTTGATACTCTGCAGCTGCCCCGTAATGACTTCATCCTACATTCAAGAACGTCACCAAGTCGGTGCCTTCTTCGATGTCAAGGTGCACTGCACCCAAACAAGGCCGTAAGCCAGAGAGTTGATTGGAAGACTAATTTACCAACATTTGTGCAACAACGAGCGAGGCTGTGAGAGGGCTGAAGGAGAGCTTATTTGGAATGTTGAAGTCTCGTGACGCTGGTCAGCACTTTCCTCCGTTCTTGAGGACCATCGAAGGATTCGAAGGATTATGCTTATGTGACACAGTTACGGCTACCTCGCTAGGCAGTGCTGAGTGCATCAGGGGCCATCATGCATGGGCGCCAATTTAAACCAACAGACGGCACGGACTTTTCGGAATTACAGCCGTTGGTCTACTTGTCGCTTTTACTTACGAGCTGGCCTATAGGAGAGCACTGGTAACCAACCCCGTGGGTAACAACCAACCCCGAACTTAGCCTAAACATGCAACCCCGAGGGGTAAGCGCCCAAACAGGGACGGGGAACAGGATGCACATCCATACCAGGCACATACATAATAACCACATTGCCTGCTGACGCGCCGACGGAAGGGGTTTGGTTTGGTGGTGATGATGCGATGCGATGCAAGAGAAAACGGCCCCCAAATTTTCATATGTACCAGTTTCCCCCGGCTACGACTCCGGGCGATCCCGACGATCCACAAACAGCGGCAGAACGGCAGAAGCGGGTTCGGAGTCGCCGATTGGCTTCCCCTGTGCTGGGCAGGACGCCTCAAGCGCTTATTCCCATTACGAGAGCGTATTAATGATCCTGGCGGTTGGTTAGGTTGTTTTTATTACTTACTTTAACCTAAACCTTGTTTTCGGGGGATCACCAGCGTTCAGCTCAGCTGTATCCAGCATCGTATACGTGTACATGGAATACATGGTATCGTACATTCGGTGTTTGTAATAGTATCAGGATGTTTAAAGTAGGATTACCTCATATTAACAACGCCATTGCCATTCAAGTTGACAACAAGCAAGGATATTATCCCCCATGGCCTCACTCCTTGCGCTATATCGCGTCATCATATCTCATAGGTCGGTGATATGATGAGTGCCTCCTGCTAGAGAGCGGAGAGCATTGGGGTCCAAAACAGCAAAACCTGCCGAGGATTCACGCGGACTTGCTGTACTCATACTAGTACTTAGTTGCTATAGCCATAAGAACCGCTAATGCAGTCAGCGTTTCGTTACCATCATCAGTGACTCAATTATGGTATAGGATGTTTGAAGGAGCCCATACTGTAATGTAGTAAAAAAAAAAGACAGGAAAAGAGAAGAAAATTACCTAGATTCTGTACACCATACGTGTCTTCTAAATATTGTCAGTGTCAATCTCCCTGTTCGTTTAGTTGCTCCCCCTACAAAGTATCGCCTTCTTTCCATCCACCCTGGAGTTCCGACCGTACGACCATTGAGGCTCCCTGCTATGATGAAAAACACCACCGGAAGTCAACGCCGTGGCCATGGTAGCCTAGACGGTGTCACCCCCGACACGGCGCTGGCGGACAATAAACCAGCTGCCCTGAGCGCCAGTACCTCCAGCGAGAAGCTCGAGCCAGAGGTTGAATTAGCCCAAGACCCAGAACCAGAGCAGAAGCTCCATCTGCCGCTTGTGATTACCCTTGCTGGAGCAGCCTTTCTCAATGTAAGTCCCTCTTCAACTCAGCTCAGAAGAACACGCCTCTAACAACATGACAGACCCTCGTCGTCCAGTCAACAGTGATCATCCTACCCAGTATAGGCGAGGATCTCAACATCCCCACCGCACGCCAGCAATGGATAATCTCCGCCTACTACCTGACCTTTGGCTGCTTCCTGCTCCTCTGGGGTAGACTCGCCGACATATTCGGCCGTCGCACAGTCTTCCTCATCGGGTCCGCGTGGCTCACCATCGTCACCATCCTGGTCCCGTTCGCTCCGAACGAGATTGTCCTAGACCTATTCCGCGGCCTACAAGGTCTAGGCGCAGCTGCCAACGTTCCCACCGCGATCGGGATCCTGGGTGCCACATTCAAACCCGGCAAGTACAAGAACTACGCGTTTGCGATCTACTCCGCCGGCTCGTCCTGCGGGTCGGTGCTGGGTAATATCTTCAGCGGTGTGATTGCGCAGTTCGTCAGCTGGAAATGGATTTTCTGGATCTCTGCAATTCTGTGTGGATTGGTTACGGTGGCTGGTCAGATCTTGATTCCGCCCGAGCAGGTACAGAGGTCCTCATTTTCTAGCCTTCTGGTTAATGTCGATTGGGTAGGCGGCGCATTGGTCACTGCGGCTATACTACTACTCAACTTTGCTTTGACGGAAGGGAATGTTGTCGGATGGAAGACGTTCTGGGTTATATTACTCCTCGTACTTTCCGTGGTTCTGTTGGTCGTCTTCGCCTTCTGGATACGCCACCTAGAGAAAAAGAAAGGACGGCCACCTCTCTTGAGATTTTCTCTCTTCCACAATGGCCGTTTCAACGCCGCGCAGGTCATCATGGCTACATTTTTCGCGGCGTTTAATAACTACCTCGTCTACGCCACATACTTGTAAGTCTTACCTCTCCTCCCCTCCACCGAAACAAACAAAAAAATGGACGTGAGCTAACTATCCTCAAGCTACCAAGACTACATCGGCCTCGGCCCCCTCGACACAGCCATCCGCTTCATCCCAACCGGAATAATGGGATTCGTCGGCAACATCATCGCCGCAAAGCTCCTCTCTCGGGTTCCAGGCTCCTATCTTCTCGTTTTCAGCTGCACCTGCGTAGCTATCTCCTGCCTCCTTATGGCCGTTCCTATCCCTCCATCGACGAGCTACTGGGCCTACAGCTTCCCGGCTATGATGTTGTCGACACTAGGGGCGGATATCCTGCATCCGACGCTTAATCTGTTTGCGGTGCAGTGCTTACCGTTGGAGGATCAGGCTGTTGGTGCGGCGTTGATCACGGCTGTTTTGCAAGTGGGGAGGGCTGTGGGGATTACGATTGCGACCGTGGTGCAGGTGTCGGTTCAACGGGAGGGAGAGGAAAGTGGGGGTGATTTGTATGGTTTACTTCAGGGGCTGCGGGCTAGTCAGTGGTTTAATTTTGGGCTTGCGGTTGCGGCTTGTACGGTTGCGTTGCTGTTTTTTAGGGGTAAGGAGAAGGTGGGGGCTGTGAAGAAGTAGTAGTGGCAGATTATTTAGTGTCTATATACTGGTGTCGAGAAGCATCCACGTTGTTTATGAGGCATTCATATGATAGTACTGTCTTACTGCATAGGAGAAGTGTATATATTGACGGGGATGCAACACATCGGCAATTGGTGAGAAACTATCAATAATAACTACTAAATCCTAACAAACTATCGATTCAACCCGGTGATGAAATCGGGCAACTACTGCGCGTCCCCCTTCGCCCACGCAGCCTTAGTCGCATGAGAAGGACGCAAAAAGTAAGATAAATAATACCGCTTCCCAGCCCCGTCCTCGGGCTGCGTAACCCGATGCAAAGGGGAATGGAACTGCTTGCCCGACAAACGTTGCAGCGAGTCCGCCACAGTAACAAGGGCACATCCAGGCTCCGGAACGGGAGCAAACTCCCACTTATCCTGCTCAGGGAGGTAAATATGCAATCCGACCTTCTCATAGAAGAGCAGAGTAAAGGTGCCACTGTCGGTGTGCTTGTTTTCGACCACGTCGGCGGCCTTAGTGAGAGAAGGCTCGCAGATGAGCTTCAGACCGGTATCGCTGGTGTCGGTGGTGCGGTGGTGGGTTTCGAATCTCTGCTCGCCTGAGAGGGCGAGTGAGTCGGAGAGGGAGGAGAGCATGCTCATTGCGGCGGTGTGGCAAAGGGTGTTGAATTGGCGGACTAGCGAGCTTTCGGCTTGGAGGGGGGGTGGGAGGTTTGGGTCGCCCTTACCGCGCAGGAGCTCGTCGTCGGAAAACTAGGTAGCCAAGCGGGTCAGCAGAGTGTTTTGTCAAAAGCAACGAGGAGGAATGATACGTACCTCGAATGTCTCGTCGCAGTCGCTGCTCTTGTAACTTTGATACGGTTAGTTCACCTGATGCTGGCGAATGAGGTGGAACAGTGTCTCTTACCCCCGGTCGCTGGACGCTGGTTGATCCTCGCGGAAATCCTTTTGCTTTTCTGCCTGGGAAAGTTCAAAATAGTTGTCCGATAGGGCGTATAACCGCTTCACCGCGTCGAGAATAGCTTCATCGTGATTTTTGAAGTCTAGAAGGAATGCACCAGGCCGCGAAGCGACATGTTCAAGTTTGTGCCTCTCCTGGGGGTCCCCGGCCACAATGCGTGCCAGGTCGATTGTCTCCAGATGTGCCATGTTGCTGCCTTTTTTTCGGGGGATACCTGGAATAGAACGGTTTACACAAATATTGGAAGAATGGGGGTTGAATGGAGGGTGAGATTCAAGTCAGATCAAACCCAGTTTAAATAAGTAGTACTAGAGTGGTCGGGCTGAGGACTTGCTAAATTACCACTGGGGGGCAGTGTGCCTCAGCGTCAGGCTCACTTGCATTGAGCGTCTCCCCGGGTTGGTATTCAGTGTTGTATCGTAATACGGGGAGTATCGGAAGTACCGTGTCGTAACGCACCATATGCATCTGACGGAGATCCCATGGGGCTAGTCTTGCGTTGCTTTTTTTGCTTGTGTGGACGGTGATCTGCACAGGAAAAAGAAGGATTGCCCAGCCGCACAAGGAGTGCTGCCTCAGGTACACAATCCCCACGAAGCGTGTTGAGGATCAAATGTGGGGAGTTTAGTGGGGTGATAATGAGTGTCACTGGGAACCATGCCTTGACCAGATAAATAAATACCACACATAAAATAGGGTCATCAATCCAGTGCTCACCATGTATATAAACCGTCGGGGTTTTAAATGGCAATATATTATGTGCCCTCGCGACATCGGGTCGTCACTCTCTTTTCCCTGTACAGCCTAGTTGACGGGCCGCCGATGGCGGGGACCCTACTTGATGTGAATAGGGGAGTACTGGGATGCGCAGCTGTTTGAGGGGATATCTATGGTACTCGGTATTAGGTTATCTGTTTCTTGTTACTGGAAGGTACTGTAAGTGTGCTTTGGATTTGGGGCTTGGGCAGCGGATGTAGATACAGGGAAAGAGGGAACCGCTATGATGTTATCCCAGGGGTTTAACGTGGGCTTGGTGGTAGAATACAACATCTTTGTAGTATAATAGAGGAAACAAGATAAACAGGGCGACCAAAAGATGATCGACAATCACTGACGGGTATGAACCAGAACCAGAACCAGAACCATTATTGTTGCTCTGTGAACCTATTCCGGTGTTCAAGAAACATAACATCAAAGACAGTTAGAAGTCTATGGGACCTGAATCCGGTTCAACGCCACATACACGTGCCACAAATGTAAATTCCCGGTCATTGCGGTAGGATTTCATTGGAAAGTACTCGGCAGCGCGAGCTCTCTGGAACCTCCCGTCCCCTTAATACTCTCTCGCCAGCTATGAGGGGAAATCCTGATCTTGAGTTCCATCATCTCCAGGAACCGGAACGTCCCTCACAATCCTGATCTTTTTGGATAGGGTATCAAACCCGAGCTCAGCCTCATCGTTGGGCTTGACCCCAAACTCTTCGTCTTCGTCCTCGTTTTCCGAACCCGATATATCGTCCTCTGAATCGAACATCATGTCATCATGAACGTCCCAATCGATTTTTGCCGATCGCTTTCTCTCTCAATTATTGCTGTGGCAAACTCCGCGCAGAATGAATAATGGCAAGCCTCGGATGGACGAAGTGCGCGCTTGCATCCATGAGGAAATCAGAAAAATGCCCCTGGCAATTGAAATTTACCTTGTTACTCGCTAGTCAATCATACTCGTTGCCGTTGCTACGAGCCGAATATGGGGTTGAAAGAACCCGCGCTTGAAGACATAATCTTAGTTAACTCTATACCAAAGTTAAACAAGAAAGACAGCAGATATTATTATACGACAGGAATCTACAACCCGCACTCATCTATACTATCTATACACCATCCCACACGCACTATAATACACCCCCTAAGAAGCCATCGTAGAGCGAGCCCTAATCCTCTCCCCAAACAACCGAAACAGCACCGGAATCGGACTCAACGCCAACGCAATAAACGCCAGCAGACTATTCCCCCACCCCAAACCCAACCTCTCATAAATCTCCAACCCACCCAACGGCAGGAGGGACCCCATCAAACTCCTCAAAACCGTATTCGCCGCAATCGCACTAGCCGCATGCACCGTAAACGCATCAACCAGATACGTCTGAATACACATCATAATAATAATCATGCCGGTACCTATAATCGCCGTCCCCACCTCAAGCACAATCCAGTGGACCTGCTTATCTGCGCCCCAGCCATAGATGAAGAGGCCGATGGGGAGGAAGAGGCAAGCCGGGATGGTGAGGAGAAAGGGCAGGCGATGTTCGGGTTTCACCTCTTTACCTGTGGCAGTGCGTCGTTTGATGAGTCGGTCGCTGATTGTTCCGGCTGCGGCGAGGCCGATGAGCATGCCCACGCCGCTGCCGAGGAAGGTTAGGCCGGCGGCGGAGGAGTTGAAGCCGTAGACGTCCTCGAAGACGAAGGTGAAGGTTGTGAAGAGGATGTAGAGGAGGCCGTACATGACGGCGACGTAGACGGACATTAGGGAGACGATGGGGGAGAAGAAGAGCATTTTTGTGGGGCGGAGGACGCTGCTGATGAAGAGGTCGCGGGGGGAGAGGTTGCTGGCGAGTTTGGAGCGGTAGGCGGCGTTGCCGGTCTCTTTTCGGAGGCGGGCTGCTTTGCGTTCGAGGATGACGGCGGGGTAGGTTTCGCGGAGGGCGAGGTAGCCGAATATTGTTGTTGCGCCGGCCTGGGTGTTATGTTAGCCGAGGGGTATTGGGGTACTGGGGATGAAAGAACGTACCACGATCGCAATGAGCCAGAACACCCATCTCCATCCCTTGGCTTCGATCAGGAATCCTCCCGCTACCGGTCCAACGATAGGCCCGAATAACGGACCCAGGGACCAGATGGCAATCGCACCTCCGCGCCGCTCACGGGGCATGAGATCGGCGATAGTTCCACCGCCGCAGGTCAAGGCTGTGACCCCCACAAAACCAGAGAGGAAACGAAACGCGATCAACATGCCCATGTTCTTCGACAGGCCACAGATAATCGTGAAGATCACAAACAGGGTATTCGACCCGTTGTATACCCACACCCGACCCAATAGCTCACTTAGGGGTGCAACCACCAGCGGGCCAAACGCAAAGCCTAGAACAAAAACGGACACCACAAAGCCCGCAAGGAGGTTCGAGGTCGACCCGAATTCTTCCATGACGTCGGGAATACCAGGCGCGAACATCGATGACGCCAGAGGACTGTAAACCAACTCTTAGAAGGTTTTCACTTGAGATAAAAGATGTATGGGGGGGAAGCTCACGTTAGGAAGCTGATAAACGAGACCACCGCGATAATGCCCCATTTCCTCGACTCGGTCCAGTTCATGGGATTCGTCGGATCCTCGTTCTCGGGTTCCGACCACCATACCACGAACGGGTCCGAAGCATCCCCTGTTTCGGTATTCGAGCCCTTTTCCTCGTTGTTTTGGTTGGCTGGCTCAGATGGAGGGGTCGGGCCGACATCTGAGACGAGAGGTGTGTCATTTGTCCCTCCCAGACCCTTTTCAGGGTCCACGGATGTTGTCGACAGGGATCGTCGCTCTGACATTGTTGTAGGGATAGGGAGTTAGGATCCGAAATCCTGCATGTCCCTCGGTTCCGGCAGATGAGTTCGTTCCCTGAAGTTAATCTTGTAACTTTCACGAGCCCGGGGTCTAGGGGAGGAAAAAACTTCAGCTGTCGATCGGTCGGTGCTCGTGACCATGCGAATATATATGAGGGACTGGTTGGCTGCCGGAATGGCTACCAGCCGTGCGACAGTGTTGTGCAGAGAGGGACGCCGCATAATGCAGGGTTATTCAAATAACATAGGGAAAGAAATGCGCGGGTTCGTTGAAAGGGGGGAAAGGCTGGTGTGGTGCAATTTCGCTGGTCACTCGTGATCGTATTCGGGTTCGGGTTCGGGTTCGCGTCGATGTCGATCACAGTGCGGGGTTTGATGCGGAGAGATTAGCTGGCTCTCATTGGTCAGAACGAGCCCGCCAACCCGTCTGCGCCCCGGAATTATGATCTGCCGGCCAGATTGTCAGCGGCACAGCATAAAGGAGCACAACATCTGGACTCTGACTTTGCCGGATTTCCTGCGTTGGAAAGGGCCTATTCGGGTCGTGTTTGGATACGATGCCCATACAACCTTATTTCTTAGGATATCCTTCGTGATGTATGATAATCTAGGCTGGAAAGGATCAATCGCTCGGAACACTTTAGTCGGTTATTAATGGCAAAGGAGATGACAATGCAAAAGGAAGGCACAACCCGTGACTGACCACGAGGAAGGTACATTTTGAATTGAATCATGCTGAGGACCAATTCCACTCCCCGGTCAGATCGGCACAGTTCTTTTCCTTTTTTTTCAGGAAAAGAAATTTCAAAAAAAAGAAAAATTAAGCTTAAACTACCTTTGACTTGGTCCAATCGGACAGCTCAGAAATTGAGATCTCCTTAGGTCAGATCGTAAGGAAGCCAGTACCCAGCAATCCCCGCACGTGGCGAGCCCCTGATGCAATTCCCGGATCCACCGCAGTTACAGCAGATATGAGGTTGGACAATTCTCCAGAAATAAAAGTACTGTGTTCAAGATCAAGTGGAGAGGATAGCGCCAGTCGGGGAGCAGGAGAGGGTATTGTGGTGCCAATATAGTAAAGCCTTCCTTCAATCGAGTCTTGATATGGGAAGCAAAATGTCTGAGAAAGGAGGATATATTTACGGAAAATAAATCTTAAGAAACTCTCGTTGCACACCACCAGATCATCCGAATATTGTCATCCGACCACGACTTCCCCTTATTCTGCTGCGTTACCTGGTCCTCTCTCAGCTCTGCTTCCACCGTCCACCTCGTATTAGTCGCCTCGCCGACATCATACCAAAGCCCCTTCATGGACTCGACATTATGTCGATAATGCATCCCGGCACTCTTGTAATCCGCACGGGCATACTCCCCGGCAAAAATACTCCCCACCTGTCTACTAACAAGTATAGTACCGGGCCCGTCGCGACAAAAAGACAACAACCGTATCGCTACCTTCAGCTGGGTCTCATAGTCCCATAAATGAAAGAGAGAACCCGCAAAAACAACATCGATATTTCCGCCTAGAGCCTGCGTTAAGCTCTCACTGTCAGATATCGTCAGATCTCCAACGACAAATGTTGCCCCTAGGCTGTGCTTATCCCGAAAAAGCTGGTATCCGAGGTCAATAAACTGCTGCTCCAGGTCTAAACCGAAGAGCTGATGATGGGGGATTCCCTGGTTGGCGAGGAAGCGAATCTCCTGCCCGAAGCAGCAGCCGGCATCGAGGAAGCCTGCCGTTTGGTCGGCGCGCAGGTGCTCTAGAACACGCTTGGAGGCGGGATGATGCGATAGATGGAAGGAGAGAAAACGCATCTGGCCAATACAGGGGTATTTGCAGACCTCGAAAGCTTCGTCTCGCTAGTATTTGTTAGCGGGGGGGGCGAAGTGCGGGGATGGAGTGGGAAAAGAATGTACCAGGGCCAAGACGTGGGGGAGGACTTCTGCGGGCGGAAGACCGCTGTAGGTTTCTAACAAATGTTGCGCATCTGGATTGATGCTTTTGACCTCCTGTTGGTACCAGCCTGGGGTTGTGTCGGTGTCGCCGGCCATGGCTGGAGTTGATGTGGGTGGGTTGATCCGTGGAGACTTAAGTGGCAGATGGCAAAAGGTCCTTGAGGGTGGGACATTCCCCGACTATAATCCCTGGATAGCCTGGGCGTATTACTAAGGATGGGGACGTAATGCCTCGTAGGCGCAGGGTGTGACCGTCACCACTGGTCTGACTATAATGATGAAGGAGAATAATCTTTTTTCTTCCAATAGCAACAGTAACCACTTCTGTTGAAGCTAGAATCACGAGAAGTGGACAAGATGATCGACCGTACTGTCTTGGCTGCTAAACGAGTCTGCCTGGCTTAGCGCTTGGCCAGATAACACGAGACTCACTCCGAGGTGCAGAGCGAAACCCAACCACCAACCCCTCCAAGTCACCATGGCCGCCCGTTCGCGGGTTCTCGGATCCCCAGAGCTACTAGAAACAATCCTGCTTCAGCTAGACATGCGCACGCTGCTCCTAAGCCAACGCGTATCCCATTTCTGGCACGATCTCATCAGCCAGTCCCCAGGAATCCAACGACACCTCTTCTTCCTCCCAGCCCGGTCAGAGAACCCCAACACAGAGCAGAGAATCCAAAACCCCCTTCTCAAAGAACTATTCCCCCCCTGGTTCCCCTCCCAGGATTACGAGCTAGCCCTCTACTCCCTGTTTCCGAAGCTTCCGATGGCACGCAACAAAGAGGCCTTCCTGCGCTCCGGCGCCAGCTGGCGTCACATGCTCGTCGCACAACCCCCCATCACCGCCATCGCCTTGATGGACAGGCGCGGCTACGGCCTCACTCGACACACAATGCGATTCGGTGCTGACGGCCTACCGTGTCTCGACGGCACGCACCCCCTGCGTATGGGGACGCTCTACGAGATGTTTCAGCAGCGCATGATGCAAGGCCAGCATGCTTGGGTCATTTGGCCCGGATCAACCGGTACTCCGCCGCCGGAATTTCGGCCAAAGGTGATCGAAGCTACCGTCAGAGGGACTGGGTTGGCGGTGTGTATTGAGAGAATCTCGAGGGCCGACCCAGTCTGGGGATTTGATCTAGAGGCTCGTCTGGAGTTTCCATGGGGAGAGAGGGTATTGCCGGAGTGGATGGAGGTGGAAGAGGGGTGGTATAAGGAGGAGTATATGAACAAGCGGGAAATGCAGGAGAAGGAGAGGCGGTTTCGGGATGACCTCCGGGCTTTTGAGGAGGATATTGCTAGAGCCAGAGTATCGGTGCCGCGGAATCCATTATTCGATGAAGTCTTGCTGGAATGATTGGGAATTTAGATTTGTGGCGTGGGCTTGTGGTCTTGCCTGCGGACCGGTAGAGTTTGGCATAGGCCATTTTTGATCTGTGTATAAGAGGGACACTGAAAGTCTTGCTCTAGCCACACTTCCACCTAAACCTTTTGGTGGTTGGAATAGGGGCTGTTTTATAAAAGGTGCTTATAAGCATGTCATTTCTGTAGAGGTTCATATATCTCCCTACCATGGAGGAGACCATACTATGACTAACTGAACTTGGTAGCCTGGCGACCTTACTGGCGTAATGGCTATTTGACGGCAAAACATTTGATAGACGTTAGGTTTTTAGTTAAGTGCAGCCTTGTAGAAGTATCAATTACCCCCGTCACCCTAAATGCAACCCCATATGTGGATTAGTCAGTCGCCTTAGCTGGCGCAATCGGCTTCGGATAATCCACCCAATCAAACGTCCCCAACCACTTGGTCAACAACATGTCCGCTGGGCCGTATCCTCCTCTGCGCTCCCCACTCCCGAAGAGACTCCCACTCAAGAAGGTATGCGGGAAGCCCGGGTCAAAGGTATACGCCGACTCAATCTTGGCGATATCTTCCTCCGTTAGCTCGATCCCTAAAGCAGGGATAACACCCTTCAGATGATCGACCTTCCTCGCCCCAACGATTGGGAAAACATATGGAGTTTTGTGAAAGACATAAGCCACCGCAACATGAAGAAGCTCCACGCCCTTCGCGTTGGCAACATCCTCCAAAACACGAGAAACTTTCCTGTCGTGGTCCGATAAGGGGATGAAACTCCGCCCATCGGTCTGCTTCTCTCGTTCCTTGAATCCGGCTTCCGTCCGGAAGCGACCCTGGTTTAGAACGCCGTAGGGGGCAAGACCCATCCCTTCATCGCGGCACATGGGGATAATGTCTCTTTCGAAATCACGCATGGCGGCGCTCCACATGCCTTGGTAGACTGTGAATTGTCGGAGGCCGTGGTCGCGAGCGTACTGGTTCGCCTTGGAAACGACCCAAGCGGGGGCATCTGAGACACCCAAATAGAGGACCTTGCCAGATGCCACGAGGTCGTTCAGACCATGCATCAACTCCGGAATGGAGACCGTATAGTCCCACCAGTGAACATAGAACAGATCGATATAGGTGGTTTGAAGTTTGCGAAGGGACGCTTCCACTGAAACTCGCATAGATTTTGTTCCATTGCCGCCATAGTTCGCCTGGATCTTATCCTTATGATGGGTCTGATATCCAGTGGTGTACTTGGTAGCGATCACCATCTGATCTCGGTTGTTTCGCGCTGTGAGCCATTCACCCAGCCAGATCTCCGATTGTTCTTCTCGGTAAGCGTTGGCGGTATCGATAAAGTTTCCTCCCTGGCTGACAAAATAGTCGAGGATCTCGAATGCGGTTTCTTTATTACATTCACCGTATCGCTCCTTCATTGCGGTGCCAAAGGTCATAGCGCCCAGACAGAGGGGGGACACTCTGACCGATGCTGAGGGCGCCAGTTGGCGATAGCGAGCAAGGGGCTTCTCCGACGAAGACATTGTGCTGGTATATAAAAGCTCGTGCGTTAATCAAGAATATTCTAATCAACACTAGCTTGAATGCGTGCACTTGGTGGTTATTATACCTCGTTGGATGCCCAGGATACCAATGACGTTATGGCAATTGTGTGGGGTTTATCTGCGTTTTAACTCCGATCGCCGACAGGATTCAACATTGCTGCCCGTTGATTGGTCAATCCAAAAGGATGTGCTGCACCCAGCTGACATTTTTAAGAAGAGTGGTCAATGCCAAGACGCTGGAGACATACATCCCTTTATCAAGCATATATCGGAGTCAAGGATATATCGGAGTTTAAATTAAGCTCATCAAATCGGAGATATGCGTCTTATGCCGATGTTAGCCCGAGGGGTTGGTTTGGCGGTCTTTGCTCTCCGCTCACACATTCCAGACTCTATTGAGCCCCAAACATGACTCATTGCTCGTCGTTCCCCCTTTTAATTTAATGGGAATAGCTTCATGTTGAGGCTTACGGGATATTGGAAAACGGTAAAAATTTCAAGTTGCTGGTTAAATGAAAAATCGAGAGAGCGGAATTTTCGCGATGTTGTTGAGAAATATATATATGGGCAGATGGATGCCACGAATAAATGCAAAATGACTCACTCACGCAAGCATGGGGTACTGTTCAACGAGCTCGACAGAGCCCTTGGCCTTTTGTCTCTCTATTCCGTTGAAGGGAGATAATAGGATTGTTACTAGGCCTGCATCCACCACCTTGATTGCTCGCAGCTGGGCCAGACTGAGAAGCGGGCCAACGTCGGACCGACACAGAAAAGGAAACCCCACAGCGTTAAACAAAATTCGGACCCAAGGATGAACCAAGTGGGCTCCGAAGCTTGACCCAGGACCGCGGCGCCTACCATTGGATAGAAAAACTCCCAAGCTCTTCGGCTATCGACCGCGTGGACTTCACTTACCAATAACAACAATGAAGAAAAGCCACCCCAGTTCTTCCGGTTGCTGCCGCTCACGAGGACGCGTGTTGATTCGTCTTGTTTCCAGCACCGGGAGATGAGCCTCTCAGCCCCATTCAATTTCAGATTTTATTTAAGGAGTTCGGGAGCTCCTGGTGCCTGAACCTTCTTTCTTCTCTTTTTGTTTTGGTTTTGCTGAGTACCATCGATTCTTCCCATAATAATCCCAAAATGAAGCTCTCCACCGCCCATCTGGCCACCACCCTCGCCCTTCTTCTCCCCGCCTACGCCCACTACCCAACAAATTATGTCGGCTGCTACACGACCTTCGGTACTTCCGAGGACGTGTGGACCTTCACCTTCCAAGCGACGAGCCACTGCAAGGCCCACTGTCAAGAGATAGGAACGCGGTACTTTGCCCTCCAGGACGACACATGTTGGTGCGATGATAGCAAGCCCTCGGGCGGTGATCTTGTCTCCGATGATAAATGCGACACTTCCTGCCCGGGATGGCCGAGGGATATATGTTAGTACCCTATTTCCGGGAAACGTGCGTGTTTGGGGTAGCTTCTGACAATAATAGGTGGTGGCGACTCTACGTGGTCCTTTTACAGCACGGGTCTTTTTGCAGATGACTCTACCGATACGGATACTACTACTACTGATTCAGGAGCGGGTACCCTGGTCGCAACTTTGTTTTATGGTACCAGCTCGACGGTTTTGACGGGGACGACTGAAACTGGTACGGCGACTACTTCTACAGAAACGAGCTCGGTTACTTCCACGGCGTCGGAACCCACGTCGGAGCCTGAATCGACGTCATCTACTGCATCTACCTCGTTGGAGAGTGGAGGCGAGAGTTCGTCTTCCGCTGCTGTGACCCCCACACCAACGACTTCGAACGCGAACCGTCGGTACAGCTTCCTTTGGTAATCGAATCATTATACATATAATATAAGTTAGGAGAATATGGCCATGTATATCGGGGATGAGGGAATCAATACTCCATGGATATAGAATTAATTACTCTTTTGAATATACCCAACTGATCTAATACGAAGAGTGAAGACACAAATACATGAAAAGCTACCATACAATATCCAACCCCACCCCCAGCAGATCTAGTTAGATACCCGGGGCATCACCACCGGGAACACTAACCTTCTCGGCCAGAAAATCAGCAGCCTGATCCGCATACCGATAATACTCAAAATGCACTGGCAGAGTAAGAAGCGTATCGTCACAAACCAAGTCTCCGGGGGCACAAATAACCATAGTCCTCTCTCTCGGATAATGCGGGATGCGACCGTGATCCCGCACATTGCGCGTGAACGCAAACAGCACAACACCCCTAACTCTGGCTTTGATTGACTCGGGGAGTTTCTGGATTGAGCCATCTATTACGGCTGTGCCTTGACTTTGATCCCAAACCAAACCATTCTCCGTTAGTTATGTTATGCAAATACCTTACGTTTTGTTGGTCCGAGGAAAGGGAAGGAAAGGGAAGGGAAGGGTAACTAACCTGTATCCACCCGCTACAACCTGCGAAGCGGGACACTGGGCGCTAGCCCGTACAAAGAGACGATATGCCTCGTCGATGGAGGCTTGGTCGGTATTAGCGGGGAGAAAATTGGATAAGATTGAGGCTTTGTATGTGCCTCCTACGCCCTGACATAGAACGTTTTGGGGCCCAAGTTTGTTTTTTAGGGCTGAACAGGTGGGTATTCCGGCCAACGAGCCCTGCATTCGGTTAGTTAGTTGTTAGGCAAACTTTGGCGGCGGTAAGGGTAAGGGAGGCTAACCAAATTGCCGGGTTCAATTGAACCACGAGCAAAAATTAGAATGACGGGGGCACATTTCCCGTCTAATAGGGCATTGAATTCCGGGGGATTACTGTGACGCTTGATCTCCGAAAGTAGGAGCGGGCTTGCAATGGAAAGAGTGGCCAAGGCAGTGACGAAGATGGAGGAAAGAGTCATCATTTTGGACAAGGAAACGACCACGGTAACTCGAGAGGGTTAAGGGGGAAGAATGAAGAATGAACCGCCCTCGGGATGGGGAAGATTTTGTCGATCTGTGCCCGTTGGAGGCGCCCTGATTCCCGATAGAGTAGGTCTGGAGGCATATCTGACAGGTTTTAAATAATTCAATAGTTTGCAACATTGAAAATTATTTACACCATGTGAATTATATCACATATTATACAGGCCGATAGCTGGAAATAGAAATAGGGATTGGTTAGATTTTATTATGCCTTTATTTTGATGATGCCTCCCAAGTACAGTACCAGTGCCCTGGACTAAAATCGGACATTTCTGAGATATGCGTCCACTCTCCGCCGAATTCCTACCATGAGAGAGTGTAAAGCCTAATCAACCACAAAACCAGAGCAAAACCATCGCATACTACCCACTATCCATGGAGGACGGAAATAAACCTCCGGAAAGTCAAAATCCCACTTATGGTAGGCTATGGCTTACGAGCTGAAGTCAACCGGACAGTGGAACAGGACTCATAGTTCTTTTCTGCCGCTCGGTCGAGTTCCTTCAGATCATCCCACGTCTTAACCACGGGATCCGCGGGTCCGGAGTGTACACGGCCTTCGTCGATGAGAAGTCTCGTGGCGAACAGTTTTAAACCGTCATAGGTGCGACAGACAGTGGGATAATAAATATCAATCCTCCCCTTATCACCATCCTTTTTCACTGGAAATATGGCGTATGAATCAGTCTCTTTCAACAGGGAGATGGACCTGCAACGAGTCTTCCGTTAGTGATGGGAATCCGATGCAAAGGGATGGATTGTTGGGTTTAACTCACGCTGCACGGTTCCCCTCTGGCATCTTTGTAGGCTCATGCACGCTCAACTCGGCGACGTAGCCGTTGCTCCCCAACCTATAAGAAATCATACGGCCGAAGGTATCCATGCTCATCTTATCCTTGTCTTTACTAAATGTACCCCAGGGGGCGCTGACGTCGTAGTCCTCCTTCATTCCGACCAGGTAGATACCGCCGTCTGTGCCAGAGACCAGCACTGTCGTTTGATCTGCATCCATAATGATCTGGTAGCTTGCTTTGCTCCCTGGATCATTCGCGGACAAATCAGTAGAAACATCCTTAATCGATACTGGCGGATTTGCGTCGTTCCCGCCCCCGAGCTCCTGGATGACGCTTCCGATGACACCCGCGTCGGGGTCGACGTCATTGGGGTCGAAACCATTTTTGCTGCGGCACCAGTTAGCTTCTCACCACCCTGCGAGAATAAAGGAAAGGGGGGAGGGAACACACCTAACACAACCAATACCATGCTCATACAACACATCTTTCCGAATATCGTGTTCCCATTTTGTGAGATCCGTCGTAGACGCTCGAACGGCGGCTCCAACCGTGAGTTTGTTCGTAGCACCAATGCGTAACTGCACCCCGTTCTGGCATTTACCTTCATCCGCTGTGTACTTGGCCGAGGCGTATACGGCCGGCGTGTCGACGAGGCCCACCGTTGTTTTAAAGGTCCCCGTTAGAACATCAAGGCCTACTTCGAATGCGATGGGTATCCCGAATTCCACTTTGGCCGTGATGCTGCTGCCAGCCTGCGGTATATGCGTCAGCTCCACTCCAGGATATATCTAGTAACTAAGGGAGCGGGATCGTCCCTACCTTCAAGACTGGAGTAAACGTCGCCTCCATCCCGCTAATTCCATTATCCTCATCGGTGATGCTAATGCTCGCACTCCCCGGTTTGATGGCCAACGTCCCACCAACAAGAAGCTGGGCCTGGCCTTCCAGACTGAGCTCTAGTGATGCACTAAACGAAACCTGCGGCCCCAGAGTGATGACGCCCGGGATGGTCAAAGGGCTAAACGGAATAGCCGCGAGTTCTTTGTTCACCTTCGCTGGCTTCTTCGAATAGGTCTTCTTGACCGTGAGCCCGAGCTGGACGTCCACAGTGAAATCACCGTGATTGGTGAGAGAGAGCCACCCGCTCGTCACCCCCTTGGAGATCTGGAACGCTAGGTGGCCCTCGACCGAGAGCTCGGCGTGAACTCCGCACTTGGCACATTGGATGTTCAGGCTATCAGCTTCGGTGGAGTAGATCGTGGCCCCGTCCGTTAGGCCGAAAATTGACGGAGGCGCGGGATAGGAGTGCAGATATTTATTGATTTTCCAGTCGTTGTGGTAGGTGTGGTCGAATGGAACGCCGAAAACGGCGCCTAGGGCTTTTGCGCTGATCATCCCATACTCGGCAATACCGCTTGCCACCTGTTCTACGGTGTGCGCCACAATCTCGATGAACCGTCCGATTTTCTACTTTATGAGTTAGTGCTGATGGCCATATGAAACTCTAAGTCTACGTTACTTGCCTGGTTGAATTGGATCATGCCGTTAAAGACTCCCTCGAACCATTCGATGAGGAAGAAACGCTTCGAAAGGCGCATCGGCTGCAGACTCCGACGGCGCTCCGTGAAGCTGCCATTGGGGGCTAAATTATCGATGTCGCCTATTGGATCACTCATATGCTCCGTATCTAGAGTGTAGTCCGCGAAGAAATCCTTCAGAGCCGCTGGGTCCTTTGAGAGGTCCTCCGTGGGAGTTGAAGATTCATCGAACTTGTGAACAAGTCTCACATGCCCTTTGACAGGAGTTCTCTTGCGATAATCCGACGCACGGTATGTTCCCCAGCTGATTTCTCCCGAGTCAAGGGCACTCTTTTCATCGATCTGACGGGTAGAAACTGTCACGTCGGAGGATTCATCATTGAAGACGGGGTCGGAGGCATGGAAGAAAGAGCGTTTGCCGGACTGTTCGTCACCGCATCCCGGATGGTAGGTAACAACATTGAAGTCGTCCGGCCAGGATGTGCGTGCTGTTTCGAGCGCTTCTGGTGTCGTGAAGTGCATGGTTATGTTCTTGGCCTTGCATGAAACCTTGTTGATGTGACTAGAGTGATCTAAGACCACGGTAGGGCGGACGAAGGTTCCCTTGAGGCTACCGTGCTTTGCTCCATGGAGGGCCGCTATTTTAATTCACAATATTTAGCCACTGGAACAAGTCTTCATGTCAGTTTGTTCCAGGAGGGGTAACCTACGGCGAAAGCCTTCCTGGGCGTAATAGAGCTCTTTAGAGGTATCCGGGCGGATGTGCTTCAGGTTATCGGCATCGTGGTCGGGGTGGTGGCCCGGATACATCGATACCCCCTCGCCAGTAAACGAAGGGTGAATCTGTAAATGGCCATGTTTGACTGCCCTATGGGAGCCAATGCCAGCAGCAGCGCTGGTCAGAACTGACCAAACAGCAAGGGATACGATCTGTGTCCTCATGGTGAGAATATCCTGCGGCCAGCATGCTGGTTATTTCCCTTAACCAGGGAATTCAGTCGTACTAAATACCCGCAACAGCGCAGCATGCTTCTAACACGGAAAACAGGTTTTTCAGCACACTGGGGTCGATCTTATGGATGGTTCATCAAATAGTTGTCCCACATGCCGATCAAAAAATGTATACAAACTTCCTTGGCCTGCCGCCCGACGCGTCGAAAGAAATTTCTTTTCAGAAGAAAAGTGTACAGAAATCTGTTGACTGAATACAAGGATAATAGTTTCTTGAATGATTCGCCACTGCCAGCCCCTTCCTTCACCCATTATTACAATCTACCAGAGTACGTAAGCCATGGGGGGACCCTCACGCGCAGCTGGTTGTCCCAATTGAGCTATGCGTGCAGCGAATATCACATCCTTATTGGGAGATAACAGAGTAAACAAGCCCCGGGACCCTGCTTCCATGAGGCCACAGATTTGACATTGCCTATTGCTTGCGTTAAAATCCCTCCAGCTGTGAGCATAGCCTTACGTACAGAGTATGGCCGAATATCTGCGAAATTTCCGATGTTAGTCCAAGCCACCAAACCGTATGTGGGAAACACAGAATATCAGAAGGCATAAAATATACCCAGTAGTAGGAGAGATTTCCACTTACTAATTGGTATAAACTATGGAATAAATCATCTGGGGTATGCAGTTTTCAACAATTCATTCAGACCATTGTAGTTATCGGAAATTTCGCAGATATGCGGGCATAATCTGTATGGTCTTTTTTCACACTGTTTTAGTGCTTACTTGATTGATTTTCTTTTGATCTTTTTCTGTAACCTTAGAACACCTTTCCTTCTCGGATGAATATCGATTGCGTTCCATTAATCTTCCCAGAATTAGGAATTGACGGGAGTTGGCATCGGCGAGGTATGGCCGGTTGGAATCTCATAAAGTTAATGAGAAAGCTCAAAAATTCTCACACATCAATAATTAGAAAAGTAGGCCATTCGGGGTTGCCAAACAGGTTGATGTTTGGACGTCACACAGGGAAACAAGGCAGGACGGGCCCGAGCTCCAGGATTCAGTTACACGGCCCGCTGAGCTGTGTACAGTGTAGCATTTTCTTCCCTCATGGCCATAGCCTTGTACCACGGTTAGGCTAAGTCAAGACAAGGGAATGTGTGAATCGGTTCGTTGGGGTGGTCTTGAGTTCCTTCCAAGTTCCCACCCACCAGCGACACCGACACCAACACTCGGTAATGCTCCGAGCTTTTCTAGCAAATAGAAGATTCGTGAAAGAAAATCTCGGAATGCGCCCTAGAGCCGTAGCATGCTCTTATTTTACCCGTACCCGATATGGAATAAAGTTGTGAGAAGTGTTTTTGGTCCCAGCTTGTGGTGACGCTTCCAGGTGGATTAATCGAAACTGTGACAATGACGGACAGCTGATCTCGAGAAACTTCTTCAACGGATGGAGGAGCAGTGCATTCCTCCGACTGAAAGTTTCTGCTTGGCCGCTTGATCCCAACTGGAAGACCAATTGCGAAGAAAGTAGGCTTGAAGGCACTGTGCGCAACACGTAAAGGACCCTACGAATCCAGGTCCTTCAGGATACAGATTGTCAAACCTGTAACGTGCATGGTCTGAACGACTGTTGAGTGACTTGTTGGCTTAGAACATTGTTGGAACAATTAACGCCGGCCTCGAAATATTGGCTGAGCTAGGACGTTTCTAGGGTGGTGCTATGAATGGTGAATGCTCGTAGTGCCGACAAATACTGGACGAGGGAAAGCGCAAACGAGTCAGAGGTAATCGTATACGTAGGAGAGGAAGTTGTGTACCCTGTCCCCACCCCTGCTCCAAGTACTACTCCTAGTTTGAGCAAGCTGAGACCCCGCCCGGCGATAACCTTTCTTCGTATATTGGGCGGCCTAGGTTTAGACCGAAGACGTTCAGAAGCTTCTACTATAAATTTCTCCTGCCAGGATAGTAGCTCAGCGAGCTTCTCCCTTTGGGATCTGGGGAGTGAAGGAAGGTCAAGATCACGCAACTTAGGAACTTCAAGAGCCGTGCTTTCTGGGGAACCCAGGTTTCCTGCAGCGTCCACCTGAGCCAGAAGCTCATCATAGCTATCATGCAAGGCACTGGCGCAGCTTTCTTTGGATAATCCAGATGCCTTGGCTAAAATCTCGGCAAGGTTCTCCAATCTTCCAAGGTCTTGTACACCGAGTCGAATAAAGCGTACTGGTTGTTTTCCCTTTGTGGTTTGCGGAAGTACGCGAAAGCGAGCCTCTACTATTTGTACCCGGGTATAAAGATGTATATCGTCGGCGTCATTATATGCATGGTGTCCAGGGGGCTTTGAGCAGCTCGGACAGTCTTGCTGCTTGTGTTCCACTGGTGGGGTTCTTTACCGTGATTCCGCCTCACTATTGCTATTTTGATCCCTTTGCGATGGTACTGGCAGTGAATCCGGTTCTCTGATCCCAATGTCGGTTACTTCCTCGATGTGTCGATACCTTCCCAAGCATTTTATACTACAGTGAAGTTGTAAATCGGTGGATCCGCCCAGTTTCGGTCTCTTTTTAGACCTACCACTCATCCCATCTCCTAACGCCGCCTCCCCAATCGATTCAGTTCCTTATGGAAAGGCATTGTAGCTAGGGAATGCCCGCTATGCAGGCGTCTTGTACGGCTGGGGGCCTGAGGCTCGGACACCTACGCATCCCCCCTTCTCTTGTGTACGGTTGGTTTTGATTGGAAGGATCACTACAACTAATATTAAGCATGACGATCCCGATAATCCAAGGGGTAATTGTCCATATATGAACGTTCCACATTATTCACGATCACAGGTGCCAGTTGAGCATAAAACTGTGATACGGCCCAATGATATAATAAGTATTTACATGTTTTGGATGACATGACCACGTCACGACACATGTCAGCACACAGTAGAGCCGTTTATAGTAAATGTGAGCGACAACATGAAAATCCCAAACAGAATTTGATATCTAAGTCCATTAGATCTTACGAGAAAGTTTTAACTTTGCCTTTTGAATGTCTCCTCTGCCTGTGCATGATGATTGCCCCCCAAGGCAACAATTTCGGAGGGAATGCTGACAACAACTTGCATGCTATCTCTTTCCAAGCATCGCAACTACCATCCACTCGATCCCCGAAAGCTTTTTTTTTTCCGGTCACGATATCGCGGTGTGCTCTTTCTTCCCGTAACCCTGAACATTTTAGACGATAATGAAGGCGAGAATGTTGTCCACAACGACAACTAGGAAGTGTTGATATCCCGAAGAGCACTTGAAATGATGCAATGAGCCAGCCCCCAGTGACCATTTTTATATCATCAGCCCTCAACACGGTCTTATTGTGCTACCCAATAGCACATTAGGGTTCATAAAATAACCAGTGACGGCGTCAGAACTCCTCAACTCATAAATGCAACGGCGGGGTATCAACGAAAACACGGGATAACATCGCCTGCGGATACTGGCTCCCATCAGGCTCTGCGGCATGTACCCTTTCTCGAAACTCTGCCTCATCCCCCGCCGACAGCTGCACCGACATCGCCCCAATATTCTCCTTCAGCCTCTCCAATTTCGTAGTCCCCGGGATTGGAAAAACCTCCGGCCCCTGGGCAAGCAGCCACGCAAGAGTCAACTGAGACGGCGTAACCCTCTTCCTCTTCGCCAGCATATCAATATCAAGAACCAGCTGCAGGTTGGTGGGGAAGTGCTCTGGTCTGAACCTCGGGAGAAATGATCGGAAATCCGCATCGCAGAGGTCTTCTGGGCATTGGAGTGTGCCGCTCATTAAACCGCGGCCTAATGGGGAATAAGCTACCATGGCGACCCCAAGTTCTCGACATGTTTCTAGGAGACGATATCGTGGGCTTTCGACCTCGAGTGAGAAGGGGGAATATTCCATTTGGACGGCGGAGATGGGGTGCATCCTGTGGGCGCGACGGAGGGAATCGGCGCTACATTCGCTTAATCCGAAATACCGGATCTTGCCCTGTTCTTTGAGTTGGACCATTGCGCGGACGGTTTCCTCGACGGGGGTTATCCCGTCTAGTCTGTGGCAGTAGTAAAGGTCGATGTAGGAAAGGCCGAGTTTCCGCAGGGATCTCTCACACGCGGCGAGACAGTACTCGTATGATGAATCCTGGGTTAATGTCCCATCAGCCTGGGTCTTGACGGCGAATTTGGTCGCTAGGAAAACTTCATCGCGCTTGTCGACATTCTGTTTGAACCACTTTCCTAGCAGTTCTTCGCTGTCGCCGAATATGTCGGCTGTGGTATTCAATTAGCACAAGATGGAAGATACGCCCAGAACGAGACATACCCGTATCCCAGAACCTTTCGCCAAGCTCATATGCATTATCCAGGAGAGATAATCGCGCTTCATCCGGCAATGGCGGCCCGTTGAAGCTACTGAGGCCCATCAACCCAAAGCCAACGCGGGTCACCTCAGGGCCATCCCGGCCGAGGAGACAAGTAGGGAGGTCGCTCATTCGGGTTATAATCAATACGAATGTTCCAATCCAGACCACTAGACCAGGGTCCGAAAATTCTGATCCCTGCGAGAGAATCCGAAGTTCGATGATGTTTATTTGTCAGTAGTGTGATGGGGTGGACTTAAGTGACGTCATCACTTTAACGCCGTCCACCACGGAGTTTAGCAGAGTTTTAGCACAGTTCAGCAGGGCTTAGTGCAGTTTTAGTACTGTTGACCATCAGCAAAGCGTCAGCCACCCCGCTAGGGCCCGCAAGGAGCCTTAAAAAACTCCTCCAAGCTTCGTATATCGCCCTTCGTTATGGGCCTAGTGGCTTACGCGATGACCTATTCTTACCTTGCATGCTTGTATATTGCCTGGGATATCGTCGGGCACCCGGTAAATCGGCATGTACTCCTAAACTCCACTGCGCACAGCATCTCATGGATATAAATACTCCCCTTCAACCCATTGTTTCGACTCCCATCAATAATTCCACCTCACAATTTGAACTCATCATTCAATCCCCAATTCCAATATCATAATCTGAATTTAATACATCCGAAAATGACTAGATACGAAGCTGCCCACCAAACCCCCGCCGGCCCCGGCGACGCCCGCCCAACCGCCTTCCAAATCATCCAGGACGAAAACCGCCTCAACGACCTCAGCGACAAAACCATCTTCATCACCGGCTGCTCTTCAGGCATCGGCGTTGAAACCGCCCGAGCCCTCTACGCAACCGGCGCCACCCTCTACCTCACCGCACGCGACCTCACCAAACTCCACCAAGCCCTCCCCGACCTCATCGACAGTCCGCGCGTGCACCCCCTGCACCTCGATCTCAACTCCCTTTCATCCGTGCGCGCCTGTGCCGCCGAATTCAAATCCAAGTCCTCCACCCTCAACATCCTCATCATGAACGCAGGCGTAATGGCCTGTCCCGAGGGCCGCACAAGCGACGGCTTTGAAACCCAATTCGGCACAAACCATCTCGCGCATTTCCTTCTCTTTTACCTTCTTAAATCAACCCTTCTTTCCTCTGCTACACCGCAGTTTAATTCCAGAGTCGTGATGGTCTCATCCGTAGCCCACCGCTTCGGAACCATCAACTTCGACAATATTGCGCTGGAAGGCGAATACGAAGCTTGGAAAGCCTACGGGCAAAGCAAAACCGCCAACATCTGGACCGCTAATGAGATCGAGAGACGGTATGGTGCGCAGGGATTGCATGCGCTTAGCCTCCATCCGGGGTCGATTGTGACTGATCTCCAGCGACATATACCGGCTGAGACGAAGGCGGCATGGAATGAGAATGCTCAGTTGCTGAGGGATCGGAAGAGTCCCGAGCAGGGGGCTGCGACAAGTGTGTGGGCGGCGGTGGCGAGGGAGTTGGAGGGGGCTGGGGGGAAGTATCTGGATAATTGTACGTTTGCGAAGAGGTGTCCGGATGATGGGGATCGGTATGCGAAGGGGTATGCCCCGTGGACGTATGACGAGGAGGGGGAGGGGAGGTTGTGGGTGAGGTCGGTGGAGATGTTGGGGTTGGCGCAGGAGTAGGCTATTTGTTTATGTTATTTTCTTGTCTAGGTTGATTTTAATCTTATTATTGGTGTTCAACTGTGAACCGGTTCTGGTGCATAAATGTTTTGGTGCTGTTTAAGGGCTTGTCGCCGTTAAATATATAACCAAACAAATACTGTGACAATACTGAAACGGATATAAAAAGAAATCGCCGGAAATAAAACTAGGGATAAAATAGTATACAAGTTAGACACGAGAAGTTTTAAAACTATACTTCCCGGCCCAAAACTCACCCTTTACACCCTATAAAACACATAGCAGCGTCGCTATCGGAGCCACAACAGTCGAAAGCAAAGGCGCCCTCCCTCCTAAAGAATAGTACCACGCCCCAAACCCCAAACTCGCAAGAACATAGCATCCTAATAAATACTCATCGAAGACAGTTTCTAGCCCATAATCCAACCATTTCAACTGAAGAATACCTAGTCCCTCAATTAGAATGTTTCTGTCTACCACAGGGAGGGTCAGGAACATACTGCACATAACAGGCAATAGCATAAGATGAACAAAACAAACACCAACCACATCATACAGTCGGTTCTTATGAGAGGCTAATTGGGGCATCACCGGGTTGAAGCCGTAGTATGTATGCACGACTATTGCCAATGTGTTCAGTATGATCCACATTTTTGTTTAGGGGAGCAAAAGAAAGCAGTGATTGTCTCGGGGTTGGAGATATTTCAACAGCGGGTGGAGTGTTTTTACGCTGGCAGTGTTACCCCGTTGCTGTCCGTAGAGACCTTGAAAGTAGCCACTCGCGAATAGCGTATTCGGTGAACTCGGCCATTGAGTCAAACCATGACAGTGAATGGGTGGGTATTGTGCTTATGTTTCTTTAGGGTTCCATTTATATTCGATTCCAGAAATTAGCCAGCTAATTACATACGAAGGAATCATATTCAGAAGAACGCATCCTCAGGAGGGCGCCTATACTGCACCTCCCAGTCACTTCGATACGAGCATGATCATATGGTATCCTCATCCACCCAACATCCACCAAAATACAACCGTGCACCGACTCAAAACCATTCTCCGGTGGCGGCAAACCGCAATACCACTCCGGCATCCCTTCATCCAAACCCTCCGGCCTCTACTTCCCATCGATTAGATTCATATAGCCTCTATCGTCCCCCCATTGGTCTTCGTCAGGTGGATATCTCAGAGCCGACTCCAATGCCTCCTCATCAACCATAAAGCAGATCTTGTATCGACCGGTCTTGGCCTGCTGGGCATCCTCAAGCGGGGCGCATCCGCCCTGTTCAAGTTGACAGGCTGTACGCGCCCACACGCGTTGAAATAGTCCCGAATCATAGACGCAGTAGCGCCGTCAAACTGGCTCTTGTCGTCCATAATGGTAACAGCGAATGAACCGAGCATATCTAGCCCACTATCTTGCTCTAGTTTTAGGCTAAGAGGCGTGAGAGAACGGCACATGAACTCTGCCCATTCGCGGTCGTTTTTGTAGGTACACCGGTAGATTACTAGGCCCCAGCACTGGAAGCGGTCTTCTAGCATCTGCTTCTCAATCACATCGGCTATCTTATACTCGGCGGTTTGGTATGGCGTTCGTTTAGACATGTGTTTGGGTGGGGAAGAGTATTGGGTTCTAGAGCTGTGCTATCTGGAACCAACCCGGGATGTGCTCGTGGTGCGGTGGATGTTTGGGGTGAGAGGAGGAGCTACATGAGCCCGTAGGGTCTTGTTAGGGTCCACCTGGCGGTGCTTGGTGCTCGAAAAAGGGGCCTTTTGAGGACGCTCCTGGCGTACTGAGTAGGGAGTGTCGTCTTTTGATAAAATCTTCTGAATTGGGCTAAATGTCAAGCTATCTTGGTGATGCGATGCAGGAAGTTGGAGTTTGTGGGGTTGAGTAACTGTGCCCTGTGCAGCTTAGCGCGTCAGGTTAATATAAGTTATGTACATGATTGTGGTGTGTGACTTCATAAATGTCCAGGCTCCATTAATTTCTCTTCCTGCGACGTCTCATTGATCCTCCTCATCTTGAACAGACCTGTTCAAATTTTCGAGAATCTCAACTAAAATGCGAGCACACTTCCCGCATATACGGACCCAAAGCAGGAATCATGTATCCGTTACCACCAAGCCCTCCGGAAAAGGCCACGCCCCTTCTTCTCCGGCGGATACACCACAATCCGATCAAGATCCGCACCCTTATAGTCAAATCCATTATACAATCCACCCACCGTAATCGTATTCCTCCCCTTCTGGAGCGGAAGTAACAGGGGCGTTGAAAGAATAATCCCCTTATGTGTATCCTTCTGATAAAGTGTATGCACGTTATCTGTGTCGCCGTTCACTACCACGCTGCTGATCCGGCGCAGCTGCCAGGTGCCGTTGATACGGTCTGGTTGGCCCATGGGTTGGTCGCCGAAACCCATGTCGTCGATGTCTGGAGCAAGCCATGGTTTGTTAGCGTGAAAATGGCATGTGAACGGCAGGAAGGGGGGTGTTTACTTTGATGATAGAAGGAGACCCATTGGTCCTTCCCTTGGCCGTCAACAGTGAAGGTAATGGTGCTATCGTTACCATAGATTCCTGTGGCGATTCGCCCACCACTGCCAAATGTCTGTTTGATGCTGGTTTAGCGTGTGAGCGATGAACATGTGGTACGTGGACTTACGGCTTCCTGCAGGTAGGTATTCCCGGATAGCTCTGCGCGTTTCGAGATATAGGTCCTACCCTTGATGGGTTTCCACTCTCCCGTTTTCCTGTACCTGTTAGCATGTATTTTGCAGAAGGAAATAGACGCAGTTCGACTCACACGTTGAGATCATAAATGTCATGCCAGAGAACCTCCAGACTACCCTTTGCCTCATCTATCTCAATCGGAAGCCACACGTTACGACTTTCCCAGAGCGTATTCATATCCCACTACCATGGTATTAGAATCCTGCCACTGGAGACCATGTACACCACCCATTGTCAGGAACGCATACCTGATCCCCCATATAAAGGTACGTCGTCTTCTTCGTGCCCTCAATCCTCCATGAGAATCCCGACTGCGTACTAAACGTGCGAGTATACGCCGGTGACACGAAGAAAGGCTGGGACCAAGGGCCCTCCAGGTTATCGGCCCGCATTGCCACAACATCTATCTCGCTCCCTTTAGTTACCTTCTATTCAACTCGATAACTACCCCCGAGAACAAGGAATGAACCTACTATTAGGTCGATACCCAGTCTTATGGCTCATGAGCGCATAGTAGCTCCTCTCCGTCCGAAGGATCGTAGGTGCCTCAAAGTCATACTTTGGAAATCGATACATGACCTCTTCGACAGCTGTGAGGTTTTTGTTGAACTGGCTTAGGTAGACGTCCCGGCCCTCGACAGTGTCACCGTTCGAGTAGAGCGCGTACGAACGGCCGGACTTGTAATCGGTAAAGGCGCCGAAGTCTTGCGACCAGTTGCCTAGGGGCGCAGTGGCGTCCAGGAAGGTGTAGGGGCCCGCTATGCTATCAGATGTTGCGAGGCCTTGGAGAAGCCAGGAGTAGCGGTCGTCGTCAGCGTGCCACCACATCTAGATTAGTTAGTTTTGATATGCCTCAAGGAGATACATGGCGTACTAGAATGGGAAAGGACGTACATGATACTGTCCGGTCTCCTCACTATACATAACCTTAGGACGCTGGATGCGATTACGAGGGGAAATGTATTTGTGGCCTTCAATTGGTTCTAGAATATCGTTAGGACTGGAAGGAAATGCTTACCGTTTCGAAGGAGCAGTGCGACTAACCTAGGGCTAACCCGTGGGACTCCCAGGTCGCAAGGTCGTCGGAGCTATAGACGGAAATCCCGCCTCCTTCCACTTGACCCTCGACCTTGTACTCGCCAAACCAGTAAAACTTGCCGTTTTCTTGGTCAACGCAAAGTCCTCCCGCGTGGGCATTGAAGATATTTCCATCGGTGTCGTGCCATCGTGCTCCAGGGACAATCCATTTGGCACCCACACAGGTAGCTAGTACGAGGGACGAGATAATTCTCTTGACTGCCATCGTATTGTCGGGTTGAGGCTATGGGGAAACCGGGGCAGAAGAAAAACTTGGAGGCATTTCAAATCGGCTACAGTTACACTTCTTATACCGTGCAATAATTATAGGGAGGGTTCCCAACGAGTTAGGTTCCCTCTACGATGAGTCTGGGGTAGCAGCTCCAATTTTGTCGGTAAAGAACTTCCCGAGCTTGAATCACGACATGGACGTGCGCCCGGGGTAGAACCTGGCGAAAGTGGCCGATTCATGATCAGTAACCGATTTCCCAACCTTGCAAAGGCCGACTTCTATTTAAGATCAGCCAGCGATATGCCGGATTGAGGATGGTAATTTGGGCTCAGGGTTTGGGGTTGGACTATCGCCTCTCACCCCGGACTATTACCCCAATGCCAAGGGTCCTGGCCTCTTAACAGGGGCGGGGTATTGCTTGATCGCAGTGCCATTATTGGATCGGTTCTTGATCACCTTTGCGGTGTTTCTTCAAATAAGTAGACGCAAGGAAGGAATCCTACGGCCCTAAGCGTCCGGGGAAAGAAGGTGTTTTTCCACGAATCATTAACGGACTTTACATCCCGGCTCGAGACCCTGAATAAACAACGACTAGGTAAGACCAAGCCCACTATATCAATACGTTGGATGAAGCCTTATTGACAACGGACGAATCCATCTCTAGTCAGAACTGTTCCCACATGAAAACATGATAATTTATTTTGGCTTCTTCTTGCTCTTCTTTCACGGCCTGGCCTCTGGCTTACAGGAGGAAGGATTCGTGGCATTCGAACCTAGTGATGGGGTCATTGACATCTCTCGTGCACCAATCCTACGGGATGCTGGCGATCCTGTTGGGGTTGAAATCGCAACGGATAGCCTGGGCAATGACCTAGAGGAGGTTACTGGTGCCAAACATGCCGTTCTCACCTGGGATGAAACAGCGGGTATTGAGAGAACAGTCGACGCCTCTTCCCATCGGGTGGTAATCATTACTGCAACGATAGACTCACCCTTGGTGTCTAAACTCGAGGAAGGAGGCAAAGTAAGTGTCGATGACATCCGGGGTAAATGGGAGACCTTCCGCACCTCCCTCGTGCGTAATCCCCTCCCTGGCGTCGATCACGCCCTTGTCATCATCGGCAGCGACAAACGAGGCACCATGTTCGGTGTGTTCACCCTATCAGAGCAAATAGGGAAGTCCCCGTAAGTTCTCGATCCTTCTTTCCTATTCCAAAGCCTAACATAAGATACCTAGGTTGCACTGGTGGGCCGACGTTCCAACCGCCAAACACGACAGGATCTACGCCCTCAACAAAACCACAACCCACGGCGAACCCAGCGTCAAATACCGGGGAATCTTCATAAACGATGAAGCACCTGCACTGACAGGTTGGTGGGCAAAGAAGAACAATGTTGAAGATTATACCTTCAACTCCGAATTCTACAAACACGTCTTCGATCTTCTTATACGCCTAAAAGCGAACTTCATGTGGCCGGCAATGTGGGGATCCTCCGTCCCCAGCCCAGGAAGGATCTTCTTCACGGACGACCCGCGCAATCAACAACTTGCAGATGACTATGGAATTGTTGTCTCAACAAGCCATCATGAGCCCATGCAGCGGAATTCCAACGAGTGGAAGGAGGAACCGACGCAGGGCGAATGGGATTGGGTGAATAACAAGGAGCACATCGTGCGGTTCATGGAGGAGGGTGTCAAACGGGCGGGTGGAAATGAATCGTATTTCACGTTGGGGATGCGAGGGACAAATGACGGGCCTATTGAAGCTGATGATCCGATAGCAGTGTTGAGGGATGTTTTTAGCACGCAGCGGGAACTGATTGCTAAGTATCATGGGAATAGCACCGATGTGAATCGTGAGTGAGCCCTTATGTTATTGGTGATCTGTGGGATGTTTCTAACCAAACCAGAGGTGTGGACTGTCTACAAGGAGGTAGCAACATATTATGCCGCTGGTCTCGTCCCCCCTGATGACGTGACATTGATATTCACCGATGATAATTGGGGCAATGTCCAGCGGCTTCCTATAGACGACGAGCGGACGAGATCCGGAGGAATTGGGGTGAGCTGCCCCGCCATGTCGGGCGAAAGTCTTCTAATTATAAGTAGATGTATTATCATTTGGATTACGTGGGTCGTCCTAAGAGCTGGAAATGGCAGAATTGCAACAACCTGGTGAGTCACCCATATATTTCCTCCATACCAGATCGATCTCTAAGAATCTCGACAGCCTAAAATCTACAAAGAGCTTTTCCAGACATACGAGCGCGGAGCCGACAGAATTTGGGTCATCAATGTTGGCGATATTAAACCTGTCGAGCTTCCGCTGTCGTTCGCCCTCGATATGGCATGGAACGTGTTGAGATTTGATTTTGATAATATTCCACTCTATCTCGAGGCTTTGGCGGCCCGCGACTTTGGGCAAAAGTATGCCAAGGACATTGCGTCTGCATTCCTACTGCATAGCCATCTAGTCGGACTGCGCCAGTTCGAGATGATAGAGCCAACAACATTCTCTTTGCTCAACTTTCGAGAAGCAGAAACCGTGCTCGATCTCTGGAAAGTGCTCACTGAACAAGTCCAAGCGATCCACAAAGCCATCCCTCGAGAACGCCGCGACGCGCTGTACCATCTCCTCACATACCCCGCCCAGGCAGGATACAACTACTATCAGACTCTCCTTGGGCAAGGCAAGAACCGCCAATTCGCCTTCGAGCGACGAAACTCAGCCAATCTGGTCGCACAGGAAGTCCTAGAATATTTCGAAGACGACTACGACTTGACAAAGCAGTATGACCAAATCGCAGACGGCAAATGGGAAGGCATCATGTCAACCCCCAAATTCGACATGGGCATAGCCGACTGGCGGCCCTCATCGCGGGATGTCCTAGCCAATCTGTCCTACGTCCAACTTCGGCAGGACTTCGACTATGCCTTTGGCAATCTAGGAATATACGTCGAAGGCTCGACAAGCGCCTACTCCCAAGGGCGTGTATGTGCCTCTATTAACCCATCCCTACCCACGGACGAGGGGTTCTCCCCTGTTCTGCCGAGTATGGATCCATATGGACCGGGGACCCGCATAATTGAGCTCTTCCACCGTGGTGACCACCGCAATCCGCTTACCTGGTCCATAACGGTGCCGTATCCTTGGGTTAAACTCTCGAGTACATCGGGGACGTTATCAATGCATCATCCGCAGGAGCGCCTCGAAGTCTCCATCGACTGGTCTACTGTTCCAGCAAACCTAGTGGGGACGGTCCAGCTGCGGGTCGAATGGGACCCAGCGCCGTACTTCGATATAATCCACCTCCCCATCCGGAACTACCGCGTTCCAGATGACTTCATGGGGTTCCCGGAGTCAGCGGGCCTGATATCAATCGAAGCACCCCATTTCCAGCGTTCATCATCGGGAGATGTCTCATTCTCACGTATTCCGTACCTAGGGACTAGATCCAAATCTGGATCGATTGCCCTACAACCATACAACAAGGCACGAGAATCCGAGGATGAAGCGAAGGGCGCATGGGTCGAGTACGATTTTTACCTCTTCAATTCGACTGAAGTGTTCAATGTGACTGTGTATATAAACGGCGCTTTGGATACGGATCCGAATTTACCGATGATGTTTTCGTTAACGTTGGATGGGCAGGAGGCGAACTTTGTACGGGTTTTGGGGGAACCGGAGGAGGCGGGGGATACACCCCCTGGGTGGACTGAGGCTGTTGCTGACCATGTGTGGAAGAGGGAGGTGGAGTTTCGTGAGGTTGAGATGGGGAAGCATACGCTAAGGTGGCAAGTAAATTCCCCGGAGGTGTATTTGGAGAAGATAGTACTAGGTTTGAAGGGGCTTCCGCAGAGTTATCTTGGTCCGCCGGAAACGAGGCTTGTCGGGAAGGCTACCTAACGGGGTTGAGTGACTTCGGGCCGTTTTTGGTGGATAAGTACTCCGTAGTGAAGTCCTGGTCGGTTTCTACACTGGGGCAGTGAACCACAGTCTATCGTGGGTCGGGCTAATGTGAATATGGTGAGCCTCGGAGCGAGTCTCATAAGGCGGCAAATCCTGTTGTTTTTTGCTTTGCCTGGGTACCTGAATAGCGTTCCTCGCACGGGTAGTAGGGCAAGGAATGGCATACCCCTAATTCCCAGCAAGTGAATATGAGTCCCTCCCATGATCATGTAAACACTACCGGTCCGGAGACAGAAGAAAATGGCTTCAATATGCAATTCTGTATTTTGGTGGGTTATTTCACCCGTGGAGTGAACCACAACAACGACCGACAACCCTTTGCTCAATGACAAGACTGGCCCCAAACGGGAGTTCGGATGTGGCCGGTCCCCTAATGCGCCACGCCAAGTCCACCATCATATTTCTGACAGCTTTCTGTTCACCCATCAGGGATGGCACTTTAATAATAGTCCGGAGTAATTATCCCTCGCGACCAGCAGACCCCAGCCTGATCAATTCAGGTCTCACTCAGCCTCCACGCTGATAGGCTTCGTCTGTGTGGGGCGGGCTAATCCATTTCTCCTTCATTTTCTGACCTGCATGGATGGAGGCTTAGAATCCAGAGACTACCCTCTCACTCCTCATTGAACCCTTTTTGTCACTTTGACCTCCATTTCTATCGGCTCCTCCCGGTCTACATTAATTCCCCCGGGGTACTCGGTCAGCCCTTCACGCGAAACATTTTCCCTCGTATCACACGGAATGAATAGATTTTCTGGTATTCTTATTCTATGTGCTTGTCATCTAGCAAAAGAAAAGAAAAAAACAAGTAATACTCTTGCCTGAATATCAAAGTGCCTGAAAACAGAATCCTCCCAACCCTAAGCTCCAATACAAATTGACCGGACGGGGACCCTAACAGTGTTAGGATTTTCAAGTCTTTTGGCCATCTTGGGCATAGCTTTGCAAACTTTGCGACTTTAGTGCAAGCCACCAATACTGAATGCTGGGAAAAAATGTGGAACATTCGTATTGGAAATAAAATCTCCCCAATAGGGGGACCCTTTTCAGTTACTCAGTAATTTTAGAATAGTTGGTACTATGGTGAATCACATGGTTTATGCACGGGGACTCTGCAAGATTTGTGACTCTCAAATTGATCGGAAATTTGGCAGATAGTCTGAGCCCAGGCTCGTTGGGGCTATAGGAGATGAAGATCCCAAGACTGTTGGCACCTTTGTTTCTTCGAGTCGAGGATGAAGATGATTCATGTGGTCAAGCCTTTGCGCTTGAGGTGGGGATCATTTCTGATCGGGAAATTTTCGACTCTGTCACGGCCAAAGAGTAGACCAAGAACCTTCGTCTTCTTTTCCATCCAAAGAAAATGTGACAGAGATCCAATAATATGAAGAAAGACATGATGAAAAAATGAATAACTCGTGGGGAATATAAAATAAATAAAATAAAAAATACCAATCACAATAAAAAAGACCCGTCCGAAAAAAAATCGTAAAATCTGAATAAACACCGAAATAAAAGCCAAATTACAGAGGAGAGCAATCAGAATGATGGCATCAAATCACCCGAAATGCAACTGACAGAACAGGCGGAGAGGTCTGAGACTCGTTGAAGAATAATTATGATTAAATATTAGGGGTTATTAATTGTCAAGGGCTTGGTACTAATGACGAGAAACCTTTAGGACTAGCTGCCCACTGGGTGGAGTGCAGTGACTAACAAGATTGAGAGAGCCTGCGGCTGTCTTGATAATTGATCGACGATCCACCCCCTTTATTTTTGCTGGGGATCCACCCCCATCCAGCTTCTCCAATGGAGGAGATTTTGACTGGTCACAAAAGCTCTCACGATCGTGCCAGCCCCAACGGCTGGACAGCATGAGATTAGATTGGTAGGGAAGGAACCTTGTCATTCTGTTGTTGTCCTGATCTCGCCCCATTTTGACATGTCTTTTGTGCCCTTTTTGTGCACCCTTTGCACCTTTCTTCCCTACCTTCTTCCCTACCTTCTTCCCTACCTGCTTCCCTACCTGCTTCCCTACCTGCTTCCCTACCTGCTTCCCTACCTTCTTCCCTACCTTCTTCCCTACCTTCTTCCCTACCTTCTTCCCTACCTTCTTCCCTACCTTCTTCCCTACCTTCTTCCCTACCTTCTTCCCTACCTTCTTCCCTACCTTCTTCCCT